>JABUQX010027967.1:40000-48838 GCA_015478945.1 Trachelipus rathkii
CCCCATAGTTCCTAAGGGCAGATGTCAATAAATCAGTTAAATAGGAAAGTGTGTCACCAGTTGACCTAGAGCGTCGGAACCACTACTGGATGATACTGAAAGAAGGGAATGAGACCTCCAGGTGATCCACGGAAATGAGGGTTTAGAAGTGTTTCAAAGATTTTAGATAGAATACAAGTGAGAGCTATGGGACGATAGTTTGAAGGATCAGAGCCGCTACCTTTTTTCAGGATCGGCTGACCATATTCGCTTTTCCAGCACTCATGAAAAGTATTAGTATTAAGACATAGAGAGTAGATGTTGTAACTGAAGGACAGAAGTCCAAATGAGACCTAACCTCCCTCAAAACACGGGGAGGAAGGCCATCCGAGCCACTAGCCATTCCTGTTCAAATAGGATCTTCCAGAATCCCATGCACCTGATCATGCATAATCACAGGAAAAGACATAGGAAACCTGATAGGAGAAGGGGTAGGAGAAGGGATGCCGGAATCCTCCAGGGTAGAATTAAATGGGAAAATGAAGCCGAAGAGATTAGCTTTTTCAGTAGGAGAGTTAGCTACAGATCCGTCAGAGCAAATAAAAGGAGGAAAAGCAGATTTCCAAAAGTTACTAGAGGTGTATTTGGTAAGAGGCCAGCAATTTCTATCAGTAGGAGATCTAATTAGGTCGTTGCCATTTTTTTTAGTTAAAGTCCGCTCAGCCTGTCAAATAATATCCCTGCAACGATTCCGAGCAGAATGGAAACTAGTTAGAGTGGTAGGAGAACGAGAGTTTTTCCATTCCCGATAAGCAATGTCTCTTTCTTGAATGACGAGAGAACAGGCTCCATTAACCCACGAATTTTGTGGAGAAAAAGATTTAGTTAAAATGGAATGGACCTGTTCATTCCATCGTTTATCACGGCCCCTACTTTTTCAGGTGATCAGAAGCGTCCTAACTCTTTTTCCAGCACGTAGACCGAACAGAGTCCTCAGAGGTAAAACACAGGAATTATATTCACAAGAAGAGTTTGCAAAAAAAAAAAGCCAGGGTGCGCCCCCCCCCATCCCATTTAACCCAATAGCTTACCGATTAAAGAGTGCCAAGAAAGATAATATTTAGGCATGGTGGACTATCGCTAGCTGGAAGAAGCAAGTAATTCTACATCATGAATATTATGAAAATGTTAGCTATACATTTAGCATGCCATTGTTTGATATATCATAATAAACTTATGTACTAAATATATATAAACCTCTACTACTACATATACTATAATATACCTATAATAGTATATATACTATATATCATATCTATCTACTACTTCTTAGATTCATAATATTTTACTTATATATATTATCATATATATATATAATATATATATTCATATTATTAATATTTTATATATATATACTATATATATATATATCATAATATATACCTTCTTTATAACTTATAATTGAAGGAATTTGGAGTACGAGAAATTTATACAATGAGAATGCTTAAAATGACTGAAATGAGTGAAACTGAGAGGATAAAATAACTACGTCAGAATAACAAACACGAGAAATAATCCGATGACAGAAACAAAAAGTTATTAAATTCTACATATCGATCTATTTGACTATACACATTTGTCTAGCTGGATAACACAAATGTAATAAAAATTGCTAAAGATAGAAATTGAAAGTTTAATTTTGTTTCGTCTAGTACTTAAGGTTATGGTCTAGGTTTTAGGAAATATAGGTAGGTATTAGGTTAGGTTAAGGATTAGGTGTAGTTCTGTTAGGTTATGGATTAGGTTTAAAAGGTTTGGTTGGATTCATTAATGACAACTCTAATATACACCTAAACCAGTTTTTTTTTTTTTTTTTTTGACAACAATTTCGAAACGATTCTTCATCTTGAAGTCTTGGCTTCGTGGCTGTCATTACTATTAGTGTGCAAGTCTATAACGTAGGGGTATCTATATAATTACTTATATCTAAGTCATCTGATCGACTAGGTGTATACTTTGTATTATTCCGTTTTTGGAGGGAACACTTTTGTTCTCTCTTCTGGGTTAACCTTCAGGTAAGGTTGCACAGGAAATTGAGATCATAAATCAGTCTGTTCCAGAGACTAGCAGACCAATGAAACTCAACCGTCAAATTCTCAAAATCACATGACGTCATAATAAGTAAATGTGCTTCGGGCACAGAAGGAGATCAAATATACATGAACGAATAACGGGTCTCATGCGAGCCGGGGCCAGAGACTTGTCAAGGATGGATCTGGCCGAGAAAGGTATGGACGCGATCGTCTTGTTGTCTGCAAGAGCGATGAACGTTGTCAAGAGGGCGGGCAATTCAATTGACAGCCTCTTGCTGCATTTCTATTTTTAATTTAAATTAATATTACGCTTTTATTATAAATTCCTCTTTGAATAATTATTTTAGATGCATTACTTTAATTAATTTACTTATAAATAATTAGTTTTAATTAGAAATTATCTTAATTATATATTCACACTTATCAACTGCTGCAACACACAATTGTACATCCTTTTCTCATTAGTAATCTTGGTGAATATATATAATAGTATATATATATATTATATATTATATATAATATATATTTATATAATATTATTATATATATATATATATATATATATATTATATATATATATATAATATATATATTATATAATGTATAATAGCTAATTGTACTATATATATATATAGATAAATTAATATATACTATATATATTTATATATTATATACTATACTATATATGTCGATAGTAAGAGCAACGGTCTTAGTTATATAAGTGTATAATAAGACGGTATATTAAGTCACAGGGAGTAGACTTGAGTTCCGTTATATTAGTATGATGTGAATTTAAATAGCGATGGAGGTACGATTATGCACGATTGTTTTTATCAGTTGTCATATACTGCTATATAATGGAAACGCAATAGGATGTACAATGACTTATAGATGTTGAAAGATGTGAAGGATCGCTGACATGTTATATTTATGTAGGTTATGGTACGGTGTGGTGATATACTGATATATATTATTATATATAGCATTGTTATTTATTAGGTTGATAATAATTATATAGATATGTATATATCTATATATACTAATAGATCAGTATCAGGGAATGAATTATGTTATGTATAACTGTATAATTATAACTATATTATTATTATTTCTACTATTTTTATAATCATGACGTATAATATAATATATATACTATTATATTATACTAATAATATTGATATTATATTATATCACTATATAGTATATCAGGTGTGGCGAACTGACAGTACAATTCTTCACAAACGGATTCAAAATTACTTTCCAAGATAGTTGTTTTCAAGTCGTTACGATTTCCTTTCAAAGTATCACATAGTTCTTTCATATCTAATAGCACAACTGCGGGAGCCGATGAATATTTTTTGGCCGGCTCCGGCTCCAACATTATTAAATACCACTCCGGCCGCACCATTTTAAAAATTGGCGACTCCGAATTCGGATCAGGCTCAGAACCCCATTATTTTAAAGTAACATTTTTATCACATCCGACTTCGACTAAATAATACAAAATATAAACTAAGTCCGCTATAAGAGCTAATAAATATAATCAGATACCATGATCATATAAACGCGCATACACTAAATACATTAATAAGCTCTACTATTAATAACATAAAAATATCTCTACATCAAACCAAATAAATCCTAATAATCAATCCGGATTAAGAGATCACAACTCTCTGGAACAACAATATAAACAATAAAAATACGACAACACGTACTCTATAAGATATGCCACCGACATCAACATATAATATGAACCTAAACAACGTAGTAAGTTTAACCTAAATGAAAACCATTACGTAAAAAATAAAAACGTAAAAATAGACTACCAAATATAGAAACTAAGAAAAATCATCCAAGATTAATAATAACTTAGAATTTAAATTGAAAAACATATTTAAGAACTTAATACCAAAAAAAAATAAGAAACCAAAACCACAGAAGTAAAAATATAAAAAAAACCAAGAAACAAGAATAAAAATAAAACAGCATGAAAGACAAAAAAAAACCCCTCACAACATAATCACCAATACGAACCCACAATCCCCGACCCACCCTATTATATAATATATAACGACCGATAAATCCCCCAATCACTCGCCGTACCACCCGGTACCACATCTCACCATTAAATACAAACAAATACCGAGATGCATACATATATAGACAAATCAACCTAAACATAGACCAATAAACCTCTCATGATCACACACCAATACCGTCCAAATACAACAACGCCCCACCTCAACGAAAGGATATACTTAAACCTATATATATACTCCAAACTCACTATAACCCAATACTAAATAATAATAAAATATATATATCCACCCAAGAAATAACTTAATAAGTATATATAAAAAATAAAAATAAAGAATGATAAAGATAAAATAAAAGAAAGATAAATAAATAAATGAAAAAGAAAATAATAAATAAATAAAAAAAATTCCCAAATAAACAATAAAATAAATAACGAGTATCAAAAACAATACTTAGCCACTATCGGTAAACTCCAAACTCCCCAATACCCACCAAAACCATACAAATAACCCCATATAAATAAAATAATATATATAAAATAATAATAATATATAATATAGAGGTTACACGGAAACAAATCCGACAAGGAAATGAACACATAAGGACCAGGTATTAATAATAAACAGCAGACCGGAGAAAAAAACTTGACATTTTATAATTGCCATAAACCAAACAGTATTCCGGCAAAGCTCCCGCTCGCCGCCATCGCAAAAAAATCAAGCTCTAATCTCTCAACGCCCAACTAAAAAAATTACATCCGACAGGAAGCAAAACAAGCCGCATCAAACCAAGGAATATTAACTTAAGAACCTAAACTCACATCTCCAGAACACTAGCCTTCATGAAATCCGAGAACAAAACAAATTCAAACGTTAGCATGCTCGAGCAAAACAAACAGAAATACATCCAATAATTTCTACTAACATAACCAACACCAAAAACTAATCTACCACACGACAACCACCATCTCCCAATTTAAACAAAAAACAAAAGCCAACTCCATACCCCAAAGTAAATTAGTACCCAACAAATAAACGGAATCAGTATAAGAACAGCACCAACATAATAAATTGAAATCATTAAAAAATAACAACGAAAGCCAATGATAATGAAATAACAGAAAATCAAACAAATCTCAAACACCTAAGAACAAAAAAATAGCAATACCCCTCACATACCCAATGTCATATATGAAATCAATAAGAACAATCAAGTCCAAATGTCCCATAATTAAACTAGAACAACCTAGGAAAACAATTCACAAAAACACGCCACACGGCTACAAAGGAAAACAAGAAAAAAAAAAAAACAAACTCAAAATATATATATATAGCAATAGAAAAAAACACAAAAACCAAGAAAAGAATGAAAAAAAGCAAAAACAGAAAAACAAAAAAACACCCCAAAAAAAACAGTCTCTCGCATGAAAAATAATCAACAAACAAAAACAGCCCAAATTAAATATCAAATTTGACACTCCAATTTCAAAAATCTAACCAAAATAATTCCACAACGACACAAAAATAAATAACAAACATCAGATAGCATGCGTCAAACATCACAAAGTAACCCAGTTCACAGAATAATAATACAAAAGAAAGCACGGGAACACAAAACAAAGTTCAGCCAGATAAGGCTTTTCAGTGTAATTACCCCGAATGGCCATTTATGGATAAAATTAGTAATATGTATAATATAAAGACAACAAAACGCATAAGTAAATAACTAATTTTATTACTCTAAAACGTAAACAAAAAAAAATCACACGGTTAAGCATCGAATAAACCACCATACCAACATACAAATAACTCACCGAAAGAAAAAAACTCCATAGCCCCTACCACAAAACCAAACACAACCCCAAATCCTCAGATCAAATCCCAAAAACAACCAAACCCCAATAGACCTGGAAATACAATAATTCATAATAAATTAAATATATCATAATAATATAACGCCCAAGAAGGTAGCTAATACATAAAATAAAATCATAAAACAAAGTTATTATCTTCAAACTTTAAACACTTTGATAAATAAACAAGACAAATAAAATTCATAAACATAAAAAATACTATCCGAGAAAAAGCACACCGACCTACCACTGTCACTCTAACATACGATAACATAATATATAAACAACGTAACTCTCAAGGACCAACACAAAGCCCAACATACTGTATAAACATACTATACTTATAAACTATACTCACTATACCTACCATATGAACGATACCTCTACCTCACCCTCACATAAAGAAATTATATGTACATAAAAATTATACTAACTTAATTATAACACATGATAGTATACTAAAAACCTACCTAAGTAACAAAATCATAAAAGCCCCAAGTGTAAACTGCCAAAAATCAATACACTCCACTCCAAAAACTATCACCGACGCTAGCATATATATATATAATATAACTCAATATACATAAATAAATATAATACATACCCATTCAAACTTCAAATCAAAAAAAATTCCACTATCAACTAATTACCAAAAGCCTCCTTATTCTAAATCACCCTAAACAAAGAACCTCTAACAATCCCTTAACTCACTGTTCCACAACACCTTATTAGACAGAAATGATAATTGACACTAGAGGTTGTGCTTTGAAAAGTCAAACCCAGAACACACCACCAACTTCGCCCACCCTCTGTAAAAAACAAACAAACCGTTCGATAGAGCAGAATATTCTACATAAAACGTTAATATTACCTCAACCTCCCAAATAATTTCTTGCTTCTGAAAATGAAAATACCACCCTTGCTTCCCTCATGGAAATATATGGCAGGAGACTGCAAAAGTCCCGACGATAGTAATTTTCTCGAGAACACCCAACCCCATAAAAGAACAAGCTGCCCTCATTAGTTCGGAAAACACAGATTAATCCGCATAAAATGGATCCACTTATCAAGCACAAATTTAAGTAATTCCATCAAATCTGTTTCCCAGACCCAATATAAAAAAATTGAAATTATATACTTATGGAAAAAAATCAAATTATGCAAATTTTTCTCTTTCATTTGGAAGAATGTTTAAACACTAATGAAGAGTCCAAACTAGATTTTTTCTTTTTTCCTTTTTTAAAACATAAACCAAACTAAACCTAAAGCATATGCACATGTCACTTCCCCCTCACTTTCCTTCAAACATAACCATACCTAAAGAAAATCTAAGTAAACCACTCCTCATAGCAAGATAAAGAATATCCTTCTCCTAACATTCCATCGCCCATCCATTGTAATGTATTTTAAGTGCATCTAAAATAAAAAAAAAAAAAAAAAAAAAAAAAGAAAAAAAAAAAAAAAAAAACAATTATTAAAAAAACAAAGCAACAAGCAAAAAACAACAAACAAAAAAGGTAACTTGCAAATCCATAAGAGATTATTGATACTAGAATAACTGCTAAATGTTTCAAGAAATAATAGAGGAATAGGAATAAAAGAATCAACGTGACAATACATCGAACCAACATAACCAAACACTATCTTCTCGTAAACTGCTCCAAAACTAAACACTATAATCCTCAATAACAAACTTTCTATACACTATCAAATTAGATAAATATGCACACTATTTCTTCAGAGCATCCCATACTCACACTTTCAAACTTAACTCAATTCCCTTTCCAATTCCAAACAGAATGACTAAAATTTAACATATGTTTGTAACCTTTTAACCCCTAACTCAACACTAATTCCCCTCAAAGCTCAAAAATTAAAATAAATTCTTGTAATGTCCTGGAAATCATTATGGAATCAATATACAATGCACCTGCGATTCAACCTTTCCATATTCTAATAAATCATAACTCACTTTCAATTCAAGCTTTTTTTCAGAAGTTCTTCCAATGTCTCCCAGATCCTATTTACATAGAAAAGTCGGCTGAGCATCATTGCTAGAAGAAAGAGCATCAAAATGAATGATTGAAACAATTCTTCTAAGATAGATAAATAGATATTTGACACTTAAGTATAGTATGTACCGTAAAAAAATAAAATAAAAATTGAAGCACAAACTTAGAAAATTTACTTTTAAAGAATCTTGCCAAATTATATAGCGAATGAATTCAATAACGAAAATCAAGTTAACCTACCCCTAAAAGACTCATGCCATTAGCTCAACCTCCATCAACAATAGAATAACCAACCCTCCTCCGCCCAGGAGCTCACCTTTCCTCTACAACAAATCGACAATACCTTTCAATAATACAACATCAACAATAGATATGCTATAATAACCCCACCTTGATAATATAAAAATATCAAATGAAGAAGATAGAGAATTATATAATATTGCAAAAATAGTGGATAGAGGTAATCTCTTTTGTATTTTAATTAAAGTCTCATTAAACACTTAAAACTGGAACTGATTGAAACTCCGCAGTCACAACTATCTCACGCCATTATCAAATTCTAATTCAAATCCACAGTTTCATTGGACAATATGGAGTAGACACCAACTGTTATAACAGAATGAAGATTTAATGGAATATAAAACAAGAAAATAAATTGTGGTGCTGCTAAAAAGCTAATCATTTTCCATGATGGAATCGCCTCAACTGAAAAATGCAAATGGGGTCTTTGTTAAAAGGAAACCCAATTACCTACATATTCATCAAAAATAAATTTCAAAAAAAACTCATAAAAGTGATATTTTAATTCCAGGAAATAAGATGAACCTAGGAGAAATTAAAGCTTGGAAATGAACAATTAGAT
>JABUQX010027968.1:12500-20000 GCA_015478945.1 Trachelipus rathkii
GCAGACGTGGTGTCAAGTTTGAAATGGATACCTCAACTAGAACACCCCTAAATTTATTGGAGAATAAAAGTGTGGGTTATAAGACTTATTCCTAACCCATCTAAAACTCAAAAATGGGTCAAAATTGGTCTCACCGATATTAGAAACCTATAACTTGACGGATCAAGCATAAAAAATCTAACGATTTTTAGAGAAAATCCAAGTCATGTCGGCATTTGACTTAGATTCTCAGTTCCAAACGCCTCACCGACCTCAGAAAAAGGCTTCCCCGACCTCAGGAACCCCTAATTGGAAGCCTCAAGCGTCAAAATTTAACGACCTTAGGAAATTTTAAGATGTCGGCCATTGACTTCGTTTGTCCGGTCATCAGACAACATCGCAAGAAAGTTTTGAAATAATAATAAAAAAAACCTTCGGCATCGAAGAGAAGGAGGGTCAACGGAGTTTGGAAGAAAAGGACAGTTTATTAGTCTCTTAGCTTTAGACTCAACCATATCCAAAAGAAGGAAGGAACGGGAACCACCCCAAATATGAGAACCGTACTACATACAAGGGCGGATAAGACCATTATGTAACTGGACTAACTGAGCAGAAGAAAAAATTCTCACAATCAGAACAAAATTCCCAGCTTCCTTATATATATATATATATATATATATATATATATATAAAGAAAAAGATATATTTTTTTACTGTTATTTTTTTTTTTATTTATTTTATGTACAAGGATATATGATCCCTATATATATATATTATATATATATAATTCTAAATCTATCTTATATATATATATATATATATATATATATATATATATATATATATATATATATATATATATATATATATATATATATATATATATATATATAAGCAGCAAGAATGTTCTTCTTACTGCTACTTTGTTGTTTTTCTTCAATGTATGCTGATGTAGCAACTAACAAAATATAAAGATCCAGAAAAGGCAATCTGCGTCCGTACAGACCCAATATATATATATATATATATTATATATATATAATGATATATATATAATATATATATTTATTTATATATATATATATATATATATATATATATATATATTATATATACAATTATATATAATATATATATATATATATATATATATATATATTATATATATATATATATATAGATATATATATATATATAAATATATATAATATTTATATTATATATATATATATATATATATATGCAACTGCAATATGCACAATACTATGTGCACCTAAAAAAAGTACACATAGAAAAACAGTAAAATATAAGGTCACGTAAAAGGTAACATGGGTCCGCACGGACCCAGCAGTGGGCGTAACTAAATATCTATTGGAGACAGAGCGACACCCATCCGTCCTCTGCAAGAGCTCACAGCCCACTGATGATATATTGGGCAATATCAAACTTCAACGCAGGAGTATCGACTTTACAGATCGATTATTGAAAAAGCGATTTTTGCTGGGTCCGAAAAGACCCATAGATACCTATTAAGGGTTAATGTGATACATTTGTTAGCACCTCGCATGATAACATTCTACCTTAATGTGTCCTTCAAGGATTTAGAATTTAGATGAAAATAATTGTCATTGCTGACACGTGGACTAGAAAAGATACATTGATCTCTTCAGATAATGATGAATATTAAGTTTATGAAGTTGAGGGTGATTATTATTGATAGTTAATTCATCTCTTTTCTTTTAAATTCTTTTTCCTAACGTTTTCATACCTTTCAGAATTTTTTTTTTACTAATACATAAAACTGCCTATTCGTTCTATTTCTCTATGTCGCAACAAAAATACCTTTTCTTCTACTTTAATTATTTGTAGAGCATTAGCATGAGCTATATCAAAAATGTCCAGATTAATTTCAAATTCCTCTACACGGTTTTAAAAATATTTGAATGTTTGATTATATTTTTTAAAGGTTCCTTTATCAGAATATAGGTACATTAGTTTTCTTTAGTGCAATTGGCCTGTCCTCTAACTAAAATGTTACGCACGCACAGGAACAACTAGATTTGTACTTGTTACAGGTTGGTTGTTTAACTTTTCTTATTACATAAACCTAGCAAACAATACTTGACGATATTGTAGGATTTTTTGTACCAGTCACTTGGTAGTTCACCTTTCAAGTAAAGAATACATTTTTATCATAAATACTGTACCTAAAATATGTGAATTAATGTCATCATTACTGATAAAAAAACATGTCTATCAACCAAGAAAAAAAGATTTTAATGATAAACGGACGAGCTGTGCCTACTCACTTAGATTAAAAAAAGAGGAACAGCATGCAGAAGTCGGCACAGATTAATACTCTCCGATTACACACACACACACAATATCTTATAAACATTTCTTCCTCTTAGGACAATGAAAGAATTCATTTAAATGCAATTAATTAATAAACGATAAACTAGTTTTATTACAGGAAAATATAATAACTTTAAAAGTTAAGATGCATAATTTTTTTTGGTGTGATATATATATATATATAATATATATATATATATACTTCTATAATATATATGTATATATAATATATATTATATATTATAGTATATATAATATACTATAATATATATCATATATTATATATATATATATATATATATATATATATATTTTATATATATATATATATATATATATATATATATAATATATAATATATTATATATTATATATTATTATAATATATATCATATTATATATATTATAGTAATATATATATATATATATATATTTTTTTTTATATATATATATATATATATATATATATGGACATTTATAAGTGGTTGACTCCGTTAATATTAGGTTAGGTTAATTTATTTTAAGTTTTGGTTAGGTTAGGTTAGGTTAGGTTAGTATTTAGGTTAGGTTAGGTTTTAGGTTAGGTTACCCAAAAATTTAATGTATTTACTCCGAAAATTATTAAAATAACGATACATTAATTATTGATTTTTCGCTTCTGGAGTCAACCACTTATAAATATATATATATATATTATAATATATATATATATATATATATATATATATATATATGCTATATATGATATATATAATATATATATATATATAATATATTATATATATATATATATGTATATATATATATAGTATATATATATTATATATATATAATATAATATATATATATATATATATAATATTAATATATATATATAATATATATATATATATATATATATATATATATATATATATATATTGCTACCAATGTGTATATTTATAGTGGTGACACAATAGTGTGGAATAAAAGGTGTTCATCTAAAGTGCAATCTGCTTAGATGGATAATCTTAAGGTCGTGTTAGGTGTGAGAAGAATTGATAAAATGAGGAATGAAGAGTTAGGTTAGTGGTGTGGTGCTGAAGTAAATGGCGTAAAGTAAAAAAATAGAAGGTGGTTATTAAAATGTTTTGGTCATTTAAGCAGGACGAATGATAGTCGGTTTGGTTAAGTGGATGCGTAGTGATGATTGTGCTGGGAATTGGATTGCTGACGAGACAAAAATAAATTGGATTGAGTCAGTAAAGAAGTATCTGAAAGAAAGGAATGTGAGTTTGGTAGAGGCGAGAAGAAATTTGCATAATGGAAGTGAATATCCTGGTTTTGTGAGGAAGCAGGTTTGTGGGCCTGGCCCGGGGAATGAACCCTACATTGGCGAGATTCCAAACTATATATATATATATATAATATATATATATATATTTTAAAAAAAATATTATATATAGTATATATATATATATATATAGCTATATATATATATGTATATATATATATATATATATATATATATAATATATATATATATTATATATATATATATATATATTATATATCTATATATATATATATATATATATATATATATAATATATATATATATATAATTTTTAGAACAAATAGGCTACACGAGTTTAATGTAGTACATTCATTAGCACCTCGTATGATCACATTCTACCTTAATGTGTCCTTCAAGGATTTAGAATTTAGATGAAAATAATTATCATTGCTTACACGTGGACTAGAAAAGATACGTTGACCTCTTCAGATAATGATGAATATTAAGCTTATGAAGTTGATGGTGATTATTATTGATAATTAGTTCATTTTTTTTCTTTTAAATTCTTTTTCCTTACATTTTTATATACCTTTAAGAACTTTTTTTTGGTCTAATACATAAAACTGCCAATTCGTTCTATTTCTCTATGTCGCAACAAAATTACCTTTTCTTCTACTTTAATTATTTGGAGAGCATTAGCGTGAGCTATATCAAAGATGTTGTCCAGATTAATTTCAAATTCCTCTTCACGGTTTTAAAAATATTTGAATGTTTGATTATATTTTTTTAAAGGTTCCTTAATCCGAATTTACGTACATTAGTTTTCTTTAGTGCAATCGGCCTGTCCTTTTACTAAAATATTACACACACACGAACAACTAGATTTGTACTTGTTAGAGGTTGATTGCTTAACTTTTCTTATTACATAAACCTAGCAAACAATACTTGACGATATTGTAGGATTTTTTGTATACCAGTCACTTGGTAGTTCACCTTTCAAGTAAAGAATACATTTTTATCATAAATACTGTCCCTAAAATATGTGATTTAATGTCATCATTACTGATAAAAACATGTCTATCAACCAAGAAAAAAAAGATTTTAATGATAAACGGACGAGCTGTGCCTACTCACTTAGCTTAAAAAAAGAGGAACGGCATGAAGAAATCGATACAGATTAATACTCTCCGATCACAGAGAGAGAGAGAGAGAGAGAGAGAGAGTAGAAGAGAGAGAGAGAGAGAAAGAGGAGAGAGAGAGAGAGAGAGAGAGAGAGAGAGAGAGTTGAAATTTACATAAACAATGCTTTAAATGTCAAGGACCAATTGTCGGGCATGCGTTTAAAAACTTGAAAGTTTAAAGATAAGGAATATCCTAATATACTGTATATCCTAATATACGTATATATATATATATATATATATATATATATATATATATATATATATATATAGAGTGTAAGATAGATATATATATATATATATATATATATATAGGGAAGTACTTGCTAGATTGGTGGTTTCTTTTGAGAGCAAGCACCCTATATAAGAGGATGGTAATTTAGAAATCCATATTTGAAATGATGTTTTTATTCAACATAAGTAAAATATGAAATAAGTATAAAAGTAATAAAAGTTCCTTCTGTGAGATACTCTTCGCAGGCGAGCCGTAGCCCTTCCGTGAAATTTCCCGCTCTTGCCGAGAGCGTTTTAAGTTTGGAGGATTTCTGGGAGAGAGTATCTTGATGAATTTATTTCTTCTGATTCTTATTGTTAATTTTATCTGACTCTGTATCTGACTGACTGAAGAGTATCTCAAACGGACGGGTTTATATATTATTTCATTTCGACTTATGCTAAAATTTTGCTCGCGCAAATCTTAGCATAAGTACGAACATAAATTAAAATTTTTTACAAAGTTATAATGGAGTGCTACATTACTTCCTGCGCTAAACACGGAGTGAGAAAGTATGTTATAATAATTATACAATAAATAATAACTAAAATACATAAAATTAAAGTACTTTCAAATGCAAGCATGTCTAATTATGTCCGAAGACATAAGCAGACATACAAACATTTGAAGGCAAAAATAGTATACAGGAAATTTGAAGAATATTCAAATACGAGCATAACTGGTTACATCCGAAGATCTAAACATATATACAAGTATTTGAATACATATAAATACAATAATGTTATATATACAGAAAAAAAGGTGCATTTAAACACAAGCATATTTGGTTATATCCGTTAGATATAAACAAACATACAAACATTTAAATGCATAAAAGTACAAAAATGTTAATACATAATAATTATTGATATGAAACAATTGAATTATTCACAAGTTAAATAGGCCACATTGATCGAACCGTTAAATCCAAGGAAAGGTCCAGTATAAGACGTTTCTAATGTATCCATGATTTGACCAATGCGCACGTAGTTTTCAAAGCTGTAGTTACGAGAGAAACATTGCTTGACATATGTAGAGACGAAGTTGCTTGAAATTTAGGTCCTTTATTTGAAAAATTTCTTCATACATAAAAGGGAGCGGTCACAGAACCATTTAGAATTCGAAAAGGAATCAGAGTTCGTAGTGGAATTCAAAAATGAGTTTCTGCCCATAATCCAAACTTAAATGATGAAAAGAAGTTACATATGTAGAGGCGAAATTGCTTGAAATTTAGGTCCTTTATTTGAAAAACTTCTTCATACATAAAAGGGAGAGGTCACAGAACCATTTAAATTGTGAAAGGCAAGGAAGTCACACAATACACCACACACACTCACTAAGGTTAATATATACATGCGATATGAAAAGGAATCAAAGTTCAGGAATCCAAAAAATGAATTCTGCCCAATCCAAACTTAAATGATGAAAGAAATCCATACCGTAAAGGAAGTTTGCTATGTCTGACGATGAATCGAACTGAGAGTTGTGAAAAGATGAAGACCATAATCCAAAATAAATTAAAAATGAAAATTGAAGTTCGTATTGATAATGTTCGTTTGCTTGAGTCATCTTCTCGGAGTGTTCTGATTGGGATTTTGTGTTATTGTAGTTTTTTCTTTTTCTTCATTTTGTTTCTTTCGAAGGTGTTGATTTGAAGGTGTTCTCTTCTCCGTTCACCACAATTATATAGGAATGTACTTGCTGAATTGGTGGCTTCTTTATGAGCAAGCACCCTATATAAGAGGATGGTAATTTAGAAATCCATATTTGAAATGATGTTTTTATTCAACATAAGTAAAATATGAAATAAGTATAAAAGTAATAAAAGTTCCTTCTGTGAGATACTCTTCGCAGGCGAGCCGTAGCCCTTCCGTGAAATTTCCCGCTCTTGCCGAGAGCGTTTTAAGTTTGGAGGATTTCTGGGAGAGAGTATCTTGAGTGAATTTATTTCTTCTGATTCTTCTTATTGTTAATTTAATCTGACTCTGTATCTGACTGACTGAAGAGTATCTCAAACGGACGGGTTTAAATATTATTTCATTTTGACTTATGCTAAAATTTTGCTCGCGCAAATCTTAGCATAAGTACGAACATAAATTAAAATTTTTTTACAAAGTTATAATGGAGTACTACATTACTTCCTGCGCTAATGGAGTACTACATATATATATATATATATATATATATATATATATATATATATATATATATATATGTTATATATATATATATATATATATATATATATATATATATATATATATATATACTATATATATATATATATATATATATATATATATATATATATATATATATATATATATATTAGAGGTGTACCGGAATTCCGGTCCGGCCGGAATTCCGGCCGGAATTTGACATTTTTTTCCGGTTTCGGTTCCATTGACGAGTACCTTACATTTTGGAACCGGAAT
>JABUQX010027968.1:37500-42500 GCA_015478945.1 Trachelipus rathkii
GAAGTTTAGGTTTTCTTTTCTCCTATTTTGTAAACTTATATAATTTATTAATGACAATTAAACTTCAGAAAATATCTTGATAAATATGGTCAAAAATATATTTTTAAAAAAATATATTTTTCCTTCCTTTAAACTAAAAAAAAATTAAACAAGATAAAGAGTAACTTTCTGCACTTTGCTTTCAACAACTAAGAACATTTGCATATAAAAAAAATATAAGTTTCGAGAGTGAAAAACAGAAATAAAGAAAGCGACAACCTCTGTCCTGAGAGAATTTCTTTTCCCACGGAATCTCTTTAAGGATTCGTACTTGTGTCTTCTTTGTGTAACGAATATTTTGAGTCTCTCTCTCTCTCTCTCTCTCTCTCTCTCTCTCTCTCTCTCTCTCTCTCTCTCTCTCTCTCTCTCTCTGAAAAAAAGAAATTCTCTTGCAAAGGGGATGTGAATAAATTAATTTTCGGCTAAAGATTATTAAAGTAATACTTTCTGTTTGAAATAAGAAGAAAAATGCAAAATTTAAACCTAATAAAAATGTTAAAGAATCAAAATACAGTAATAACTAAAATTCCTTATCTTCAATAACCGATAAGGACTATAAAATCTGAATATTTTCTGCATACGTACGTATATATATATATATATATATATATATATATATATATATATATATATATATATATATATATATATATATATATATATATATATATATATATAGTAAATATATATATATATATTATATATATATATATATATATAGTGTTAGTTGGTTTGGCGACCCATCACCACTTATCTTTTCTCTAGAAATGTTTATGCATACCTTGAACCATGTCATGCCAGCCGTAAGCGACCTTGTATCTTTCGGAAAAATTATATGAATAGTCAATGTATATTGAATGTTAGAGGAACAAATGGCGTGGGGGAGGGTGAGGGTGAGGGGGAGGGGGGAGAGAGTTGATGGATGTATTTAGAAAGAGTAAATTCGATTTCTTTTCTGTGACTGAAATAAAAGACGAAATGAACTGGTGAAGACGAGTGGTGTTGGGTGAAATGTGTATATGTTGAAGTGGAAAGGAATGAGAGGGGAAGGGAAGGAGTTACGAATCTTATGAGTAATTTATAGCACAGAACTATTTTCGATTTTGTTTGTGTGAGTACTAGAATATTAATGTTTGAATTTAAGTGCGAGAAGGTCAAGATATGTGTGGTTGTAACATTTAGTCCATCTGAGGGTGATGTTGAAGAGAGTGACACTTTCTGGAATACCTGAATGATGATTCAGACCTGGTGAGTAGAGTTTTAAGATTAATTGTGATGGAAGACTTGAATGGTTGGATAAGTGATTGAAAAAGGGATGATATAACAGATGTCTTTTTAGTTGAGAGAGAAAATAAATTTGGTTTAATGTGAAAGATTTCTGCGAGTTGAGAGGTATGTTTGTAAGTAATACTTTTCTCGAAAACAAGAGTTTTCATAAGTATACAAGGGATGGGGGCATGTAGAGATGGTATCGAAGTAAAAGGTATGATTTATTTTGTGCTGATGAAGAAGGAGATGTTGAAGTATATGATGGATATTAAATCAGTGATAGGAAAATCATACCATTATGTTGTTTTATGTAAAATTAAGTTAGTGAGGGCATGGACGGATAAGAAAGATATAAACAGAGATGGGCAGTACCGCGATACATGTACCGGGTACTTGTATCGGGCGATACATTTTTTACCGGTATCGGTATCGCCAACACTATTGCTAAAGTACCGATGTATCGGTATCGCCCACTTGTTTTTTTGTGTACCGATACCGAAAAATTCGGTACTTTTAATCGGTACATTTATTTTTAGTATATATATATATATATATATATATATATATATATATATATATATATATATATATATATATATATATATATATATGTAAAATTATATATATATATATATATAGTGAAATATATATATATATATATATATATATTATATATGTGTTTATATTTTAAATATATATATATATATATATATATATATATATATATATATATATATATATATATATATATATATATATATATATATATATATATATATATATATTAGTGATGCAGCAGATGTTATTTTTTTCGCATCCGCGGATGCGGATGCGGATGCGGATGCGGATGTTTGATATATATATATATATATATATATATATATATATATATATATATATATATATATATATATATATATATATATATATATATATATATATATATATATATATATATATATATATATATATATATATATATATATATATATATATATGCTTCTATATATGCCATCCCTTCCCAACTTCTTCCCTTTAAAAAGGGATTTTGCAAATGGATTATACACTTTTGCTCTAGCATTGTAATTCAACATAGAAAGGTTGTGCATGAGAAACAGTATTTTTTCTTTTCTACTGAGAGTCTGTTTAGCAACACATTATATATTTGCCCATAATTGCAAAGCACGTAGTCACTTGGAACATAAGTTGTAGGAGAAGTTTTCTTGCAAGTTTACTCAAGCGTGGGTAAACATTTTGCTTAACTTTTCTACCAACTGATAGGATCATCATTTGTATCTAGTCGTTTTTCTTGATGATAGTTTTCAATCATTTGCACTACATCTTTTGGTAATGCGTGTGTTTCTTCATCACTACTGGACTGTAGAAATTCTTCAGTGAATCTGTTATTGATTTACTTGTAGAAGGTGTTGGTTCTGTAGATTTCGTTTTTTTCCTTTTAATGGGTGGCGAATTAATACTGTTCAGATTGAAGTTTTTCAACTGCAACACAAAGTGACGAATTAACTTGTTCTAATATGGTTAGATAAAGCTACCTTTATTACGGGGTCTAAGTAAGTTGCAATAGTATGAAGGCCATTAATTTCCACAAAAACAAAGCGTTTTTCTAGTTAAAGTTTTATTACATCTTTTTCATTCTTTTTAAACTGTCATCATTTTCATTTGAAGATATCGCAAATGATTCCTTTAGCGTTCAGATTATATTATTTGAGTATTGCATCGATATAGAAGCCGTAGAGTGCTGATCTCTTTGCAATTTTCTTCAATGTCCAATAGCTTTAATGCAGTGTGATATGATGTCATTTTCCACATTAGTAGCTACAAAGAACTTGAATAATGAACCAAGTGCACATAGCAAAAGAGGTCTTTTGCCAATACCATCTTCTTTCCATTTATATCATATGAAGTGAACTATTCCAGTTAGTTGGAACGTCTTTGATAACAGTACGATATAGAATATCAAGCCCTTTTTGAATTGCCTTCAACTCATTTTGTGCTACTGCGTTCAGATTCATCTTAAGTATTTTTTTTATAAAATTCTTTATCAAATCTCGACAATAAATATCGGATGCTCCGCGGATGCAGATGCGGATGCGGATCTTTAATTAATGTGCGGATGCTCCGTGGATGCGGATGCTTATGCGGAGTTACCTTCACTAATATTTATATATATATATATATATATATATATATATATATATATATATATATATATATATATATATATATAGAAAGATATAGTATATATATATATATATATATATATATATATATATATATATATATATATATATATATATATATATATATATTGCTCTTCATAATTCTCTCGTTCAATATATCATTTAAGTGAAACGTGTTCCAATATGTTTATTCCTGCAATCGTACATTCAAAATTTATGCCGTTCGGACTTCAGACTCGCAGTCTCTTATTGCAAGTTGATTGAAGAAGTTAGGCTTGTCAATTTGTTTGTAATTTTTATTTAATATTTTTTGAAGTTTTATTTTTCAAATTAACTTTAACAATGAGTAAATGCAACACTGAAAGGGATTCATTACTTCCAAAAGATTCCGAAGAACATTTCAAAAAAAAATAATGCAACAAACTGGTGTAAGTCCGAATTAATAACTTCTGGGAAATTTTTTGAACTTGCTCACTGTGACAGCAATTTTAAACTTTCGTTTCTATGCAAATTTCAAAATCTTTACCTTTGTTTAACTTTAATTTTTATACAATTTAAATGTTACAGATGAAGAAGCACCGAATCGACATAAAAACTATATCAACAGTAATAGAATGTATTATGTGTATAACTATTTCTCGAAAAACTATTTATCATTTTTTGTTTGTGTCTTCAAATGTACCGATGTATCGGATGGATCGGCGATACAATACCGAGTATCGGTACCGCCCAAACGTTTTTTCAATGTACCGAGTATCGGTATCGCCCAAGAGAATTTACAAGTATCGATGTACCGGTATCGCCCAAGCAATTTTCATGTACCGTGCCCATCACTGGATATAAAGAAGGAATTGGGGAGAATTAACAGTGAGAAGTTAAGTGAACAAGGTTATAAGGAAAAGATTGTAAGAGCACTTGAAAATAAACCAGTCGAATGTGAACAAGAGGAAACTGAACAAATCCGGACGAAAATGAAGGAAACCTTTGTTAATATTACAAGAAAGTGTATGGATGTGCTAAACAAGAATAATAATAGTAAGTTCTGAAATAAAGGTGATGCAAGAGATTGAAAGTAAAAAAAAGAGGCGTGGTTGAATGTGCTAAAAGCCAATGATAAGGTAATGACAGAAAGGTATATGGAAATATATAAGGGGAAAGAAAGAAAGACTAAGAGCTCCATACGTAATAGGAAAAAAGGGGTAACCGATCAGTTTGGAAGGAGGATGAATCTAGACTTAAGAGGATATAGGATGCTCTTCTGGAAGGAAGTACGGAACTTTAAGAAAGAGAGTCAGAGGAATCTTCATAGAATAATAAATGGGGATAGACTTTCGTTACTGTTTGAAAATTTGCATAATATTGCAGTAATTAAGAGATGATAGTGATTGTGTGTGGGTTTGATGGTGTAAGAAGCAATAGGTATTTTGAGGATGAGGTAATTATTAGGGAGGAGGTAATAGGTAGAGTGAGAAAGTTGAAGAATGGTATATC
>JABUQX010027968.1:52500-60000 GCA_015478945.1 Trachelipus rathkii
TATTCTGCTGTGTCATGACCGGTATGATTTCAGTCCGGAAAGAAGTTTTTCGACACTTTCGATTTCCTAGCATTAAAGCATTCAACCATCTTGTTTTGCTGTTATCAAGAAGCTGTTTTATACCGCAATGCGTCTGGACAAAATGCGTCAAAATTTTTTTAAAGCTCTTCTAGCTCGCAGAGTATAAAATGTTAAAAATACCAAATATATTTTTAAATTTACGATTTGCTTCAAATATCAAACCTAGGGAAGGAAAAATCGCTAGCCACATTGCAAATACCTGCGTCTAGTGCAGAATATGAGGCGAAAACATCCTATTCCAATATAACTCTCTGCCATGAATGTTATTTACTTCCTTTTATTGCAATGTGCTCCCAAAAAGATTACAATTTTTGTGATATCACCAGAACAGAATAACCAACTACTTTTTGTGTGAAATTATAATTTTATTAAATCTATTTAAATTAATTTTACGACTTTATGTATCAGAGGTCTCTGAAAGGAATGATTGAAGGCGAATGAGCTTTACGCTGACTCCTACGTATGGTGGAACGAATACGAAACCATAACGGGTTATAACAGTTTATGTATTCTGCATGGGTTGCTGGCGCATCAGTTTCAAACTTAAAAGTGTTACACAGTGGGCATCTTAGATCTGTTGTCGTAGTTCTGCCACATAAACCTTGAAAAAACATTTTACAAACATAAGTTTGTTATCGGCACTTATGTTGTCTAAGCACAGAAGAATTTGTGGCTCAAAATCAGTTGTCCTGAATAATCTTACTGATGCTTGCAAATCTGCAGAATCAGAACCCTTGATTTTGTTCTCTCACTATGTATATAATGATTATGTAATATATGAATATTATTAGGTATTAGTATTTGTGTATGTATATGTTTTTGTTGTATTTGTATTTGTTTATATTTGATTTATATATGGTAATATTTTATATTGTATATATTTATTATATATTTAATCAAACTGTTGTTAGTTGATGATATTTTCTTTTTAGATATTATTTTATATTATTATATAATTATTAAATATATTATTATTATTTAATTCTCTCACTACCAAAATACATTATTTGAAAAGAAAAAATAGCTGGATCTCCTGAAAAGCGGGACTTTTCTAGAAAAAAGCGGGACATTTTTTTCTATTTTAAAAGAATAGCGGGAACAGGTTGAGGTCGAAAAAATGCGGGACTTAGTCCCGCCTAAAAAGCGGGACTGTCCCTGCACCTAAATAAGCGGGATCTGTCCCGCTAATAACGCGTGATAATGGTCTTAACTTTAATATAATTATATAATATATATATGTGGTTATATTATATAGTATATATATATATATATATAATATATATATATATATATATATATTATATATGGTATATATATATATATACTATTATTATATATATATTATATAATTTAATATATATATATGTTATATATTATATATATATTATATATATATAGTTAGGTATTAGTAGTTGTTCATGACCTCATAGATAGAGCCACAATCGCATATCTCAATAAAACTACAACAGCCTACGCAGGGAAAGGAGATGAAATACATTGCTGGAATGCTGGTCTGATTTGCTGGTCGAGAAAATGTAAAAATAAAAAGTTATATCTCAAAAACCTACAATAGCTACAGGGAAAAAGGAATAAATTTTTGGAATGCTGGTAAAATTTTAGTTAGGAAATCAAAATTATAATAAATAACAAAAATTATTGTTAATAAGTATCGTATTTTGATGAGAAAAACACATTTCTGGAATTTCTATTTCGCTTGTAAATCGTTAACAATCTTCATTAAAGCCTCAAACTTTTCTCTTTTGACTTCTTTTTTTTTTCTCTGACAGAAGACCATAGAAGGAAGGCAGGAGTCGGGGTCTTTCGGCCTTTTGGCCGGAGGAACTACGTGGTAGGACTAATTCCCCCTCTCCCTCCGGGGAGGGGTCTCCGGAACCCCCGTCTTTGGTATTTTGGTGTCCGCGGGGTTCCCTCCGCCCTCCCCTAACGGGGTATGGAAAACGTCCCTCCCCCCTCTCGTTCTCCCGTCGGCTCGAGCCCCTACATTGCCTGTGTAATAATCCTTTGACAAATAATGATTGTATGATGATTATATAGTATTATTATTATACGTATTTATATTTATATATCTTTTTTATTTCATTTAAGTAATATTTGTATTATATATATTATATTTATATATATATATATATATAATAATAATATATATATATATATATATTATATATATAATATATTAATATTATATACTATGTCCCAGCTCCCCCCTCCCAAAAACAAATAGCCAATTTTTTATGTTTAATTTTTTTTTTTTTTTTTTTTTTTTTTTTTTTTTTTTTTTTTTTTTTTTTTTACATTTTGCCCCTAACTTTAATTTTACAAGGATTCCAAAAAATGTATTTCTTTTTCCCTGTAGCTATTATAATTTTTGAAGATATGATTTTTTTTTTTTTTACGTTTCCTCGGTAACATTTTGCCAGGATTCCAACAATGTCTTCCTTTTCCCTGTAGCTATTGTACGTTTTTAAAGATTGTGATTTGTGGCTCTTCTAGAGGCTGGCATATATATATATATATATATAATATATATATATATATATTTATTATATATATATAATAATATATATATATTTATAATATATATATATTTTATAATAATATATATATTAATATATATACTATATACTATATATTAATATATATATTAATTAAATTATTTATGTATTATTTATATAGGGAGTGAGAGAGAAGGGAGAAAGAGAGAGAAGAGAGAGAGAGAGAGAGAGAGAGAGTAGAGATGAGAGAGAGAGAGAGAGAGAGAGAGAGAGAGAGAGAGAGAGAGAAGAGAGAGAAGAAGAGAGAGAGAGAGAGGGGGAAATAACGTCTTTAGAACAAAATTACAGCAATAAGCATAAATGAGCTGGAAGGGGTGGTGGAGACGGTGGAAAAACATTGGAATCGTCTAAGGTGAAGTTAGAAGTGTATTTTTTTGCGAAAGAGTTCTTGCTTTAGCAGAAAGGTAAAATCGGCAGCTGTCCGTCGGAAGAATACTGGAGACAAGGGAATGAGTAAGAGCCTAGCTCGAGTTACATTTTTTGAAATTTAATGGCAGAAAGGGTGAGAGGAATAGGAACCAGAAAGGTTATTTCAGTTTCTACGAAGAAAAGAGTTTTTAATGCCACGAAAGGGATTAGACTATTGCACGACTCTGTGGGAATGGAAAGTGTTTAGCTGCCTGAGTTTAATGGATTCGAAGACGACGGTTATAACATTAATGAAAGCAGCTATCCTACGGCGTTATCCTTGCGTGACGTCCTTGCGGCGAATAGCGAGCAAAACAAACTGAGTTAAAACCAAGGTTTGTTAGGTTAGTTGAGAGGAACCGAAATGTTTCGCAGTTTCCTGACCTAAGAGTTAAATATCATTTCTGGTCATGCGCTTCAGTACCACACCGAGAGACCCTTCCGCGAAGTTCTTGTAATTCCTATGGGAATCAAGGAAGTAATCTACTGTCTAAGTAGGACCATTGTAAATATCGAAGATGCCAAATTTCCGCTGCTAATCCGTAATGTGTCTAGTTGCTCTTTTCTGCTGAAATCTTGAAGAGAATGAACAGGAAACAGAGAAAAGAAGGAGATCGGAGGAACCCAGATAAGGAAAGAGTTTAACAGAATAAAGAGAAGGATTAGAGGTTATGAAAAGGTCTAGAATGTTGTTGGATTCATCCCCAAGACGATCAGGGATATGAGTAGGAAACTGCACCAACTGCTCGAGGTCATTTTAGATGAAAAAAGTGGTAGGCAAGTTCATCAACAATATTTTAAGAATTAGGGGAAAGTCATTGGCAGTGGTGAAAGTTAAAATCACCAAGAATAATGATTTCATAGAGAGTTGAAGAAGAGAGAATGCTTTCTAATTTATAGTTTATGTAGTCGAAGAATTTAGAATAGTCAGTTGAGTTAGGAGACAGATGTACAGGACAGATGAATTTACCAGTAGGTTGACAGGATATCCTAAGCCATAAGGTAGAAAATGCGGAAGACCCCAAATCAGAGACTCGAGAACAGTAAACTTCGTTGCGCACATAGATACAACAGCCGTCTTTTCCTCAAAATTGAGGATAGAGATAGTAGGAGAGAACATAATAGAGTTTGGTGTGTGAACGCTCAAACAGCTTCAAGAGTTTCTGGTAAGAATAAGAGATGAGGTTTAGATGAGGAGAAGAGGTGATGTTCAACAAAGTGGGAATTTGGGTAAAGATTGCGAAGTTTGCAGAAATTCATGAAGAAAGAAGAGCGTGCATGAGGACTGTCGGCAATTCCGTGACGGCATCAACCCCACCACGGGAGACCCTCAACTCCCAAGTTGTGATGGGGAGGGGCGGATGAGGAGCTACTTTTGGAAGCAACCCCCTTCTTGGCAACCCCGTGGCTAACCGTGTGAATGCCATTTTTATTTAGTTTTGTATTTTTTTTCTTTTTTTTACAGTTGTCACCACCGCTCATGGGCAAAGCCCTATTCAAGGAGGAGGTGTTAAACTCAACAAAAATTCAAACTAATCGCATAGTTACGCGATGAGCACAGACCGAGGCTTTATAAGTGAGAGATTAAATTGAGTAGGAAACACAGAAGATGGAAGAGATTTCCACAGAACAGAGGTGCAGGAAAGAAGGAGGCACCGCAGCGAACTAAGTCTAGGAGTTGCTAATATCAACACAAAATTCATGTGCCGACACAACACCCCTTGTGCTACGAGGGCGTCTTAAAAGTGATGGCACGCGAGTGGAAAGTTCCCTCGAGCACTTGCCTCTACGGTACCTATAGAAAAGAGATAAAGCACCAACATCATCGCGCCGCAAAGATAGAGGGTCAAGTGAACTAGAAAGTACAGAACAGTTTATAGTCTTTTTGCCTTTGACTCGACCCTATTCAAAAGCCGGGTGAAACCTGAACCCCCCAGATATGAGACAGTAATCTTCCATAACAAGGGCGGATGAGACCTTGTATAGCTGGGAGTAACTGTGAAGAGGTAAAAAAGTCTCGCAGTCTAAACAGAACTCCCAGTTTCTTTGAGGCCGCCCTTAACAACCGTTGTGATGTGGGGTTTTTCCAAGACATTTTTTGTTTATGTTAAGGATAAGGATGTTCATATTGTCAACAGGAAGAGACGAGAGAACCGCGAAAGAGATAAGAAAGTTAGAAGGTGTCTTAGAGAGGAGATTTGTAGAAGTTGGGTTTTTAGAGAATTAAATTTCAAAGGTTGAGACGACCCCACCCGGAATTCTATATCCAGGTCCAGCGAGAATGGAAACGGAAAGATTAAGACGAGAGGCTATTCTAGAAGTAAAAGAAGGAGGACAGAATTGAAATGAGTGAAGAATGAAGTGTCGAGTCATCGACCATATGAGTGGATAGAGTTAGTGGTGCAGACGAGAAAGATCATTAATGAAAAACAAGAAAAGTAGGAGATAAGACGGAATCCTGAGGAACACACTATTGACAGAAAAAGAAGAAGAATCGCCCCATCAACAACAGCCGATATTGAGCGATTTGAAAGAAAGCTGGACATAAGTAAGCAAGAGAAGGAGGATCCAAAGGAGGGAGCTTGGAGAGCAGTGACGCGTGTTATACCTCAAATGCCTTGAATATGTCAAGCGCCACACGCAGTCTCCCCGTATTCCTAAGGGCGGAAACAATCATAAATCTGTTGCGTAGGAAAGTAAGTTTATCAGTCAGGACTCGAGCGCCGAAAAGCCGTAACGGCGATCGAGAAAGAAAGGGATGAGGAATTCTAGACCTGGTTCTAATAAGAAATGAGGTTTGAGAAGGTTTCAAAGATCTTGATAGAATACAGTTATATCTATAGGGCGATATTTAGAAGGATCAGAGCGGCTTCCTTTTTTTCGGAATAGGTGGAATAATGCGCGCCTTTCACAACTGAGGAAAAGTGTAGTTACTGAGCATTAGAGAATATAGTTGACCGAGAGGAGGGCTTAGCACGAAGCACACTTCCTTAAAACTCGGGGAGGAATGCCATCCAGGCTACCCGCCTTCCTAACGTTCATTAGATTTCAGGAGCCCATGCAACCGATCAAATGTAATCTCAGGCAAAGGCATGACACCTGAGAAGAAAAGGAGGAGGAAGAGGAATGCCAGAATCGTCCAGGTTGATTAGAGGAAAATAGGAGGCCGAAGAGATTGGCTTTTCAGTTGGAGAAAGTTAGCACACGAACCGTCAGAATCGAATAAGAAGGAGGAAAGGTAGATTCTCCTCTCCTTGAAAAGGGGCCTCGGCCGTGAGTGGTGGTTAACTGTAATTAAAAAAAAAAAAGATTTACAGAAGTTGTTGAAGATGTGTTTGTCAAAGGCGAAAGATTGTCACATAAAGGCAAACAAGGAGGTTAGCGCAACTTTCGTTTGATGCAAGCCCGCTTTGCTCGTCGAAGAGTACCCTGCAGAACGATTTCTAGCTGAATGATAATTAGCGAGAGTGATAGGAGAATTTTTCCACCCCCGATACGCACTGCCTCTAGCCTGAATGGCCAGAGAAACAAGTACGATCGAACATGGATTATGAGGAGAGAAAGATTTTAGTCAAAGAAGAAATGACCTGCTCATCCCATCAAACGATTACAGCACCCACCTTGTAGGCAGAAGCCGAAGCGTCACCAGAGGCAAAGCAGTCATTCCAATTATAGTTAGCATAGAAGCAGCGCAAAGCCCCCCAATCGGCCCGATCAATCAGTGCCAGAAAGAAACGCACAGGGCAGGATGGAGCTCTTGGAGAGAAATGTAATTAAATTAAGAGATATATAAGGGTGTGGTCTAAGATTACCAATGAAGCGAAGTTGGTGTATTTATAAAGAGAATGACTAGTGGCGAAATACATAGGTCAAGTGTGTTCAAAAATTGGTTGGGACACGATCCGGAATGTGTGTGGGTTTTTTAATTATTTGCTCCAGATCGTTGAGAATGCCGAATGATTCGGCCTCCTCCCACCTAAATCATTGGGAGGAACCCCAACTATTCAGTGTTTGTGTACATCTGAAATCCTAAATAGGGACTCAAGTATTTGGAGAGAAGATATAGAATATCATAGAAAGTGTTTCTATGGTGTGTAAATAAAAGATCCTACTGCCAGTGTAATAAAAATGTAGATATGAGAGCAAAGAGGGGCCAACAATTGTCATTTGAATGTATCTTTGGATGTAATAATAATATATATATATAATATAATATATTATATATTTATATATATATATATATATATATATAATATAATATAATATATATAATATAATATAAAGTATAGTAAATATAATATTATATATATATATATATATAATATATTATATATATATATATATATATATATATATATATATATATATATATATTATAATATTATATATATATATATATATATATATATTTATAATACTAGTATATATATATATATAA
>JABUQX010027968.1:75000-77500 GCA_015478945.1 Trachelipus rathkii
TGCTAACTCTCCAACTGAAAAAGCCAATCTCTTCGGCCTCCTAATTTTCCTCTAACTTCAACCCTGGAGATCTTGGCATCTCCTCTCCTCCTCCTTTTCTCTCAGGTTCATATGCCTTTGCCTGCAGATTACATTTTGATCGGGTGAATGGGCTTCCTGAACATTAAGAACAGTTAAGAAGGAGGAGCTGGATGGCATTCCTCCGCCGAGTTTTGACTGAGTGTGCTTCCGTGCTAGCCCCTCCTCTCGTTCAACTATATTCTCTATGCCTCAGTACTAGCACTTTTCCTCAGTGTTGAAAGCGCGCATATATCCAACCTATTCCGAAAAAAGGAAGCCGCTCTGATCCTTCTAACTATCGCCCTATAGATATAACTTGTATTCTATCTAAGATCTTTGAAACCTTTCTCAACTCTCATTTCTTAGATTATCTGGAAACTAAACACCTTTCTTTCCGAATCGCAAGTACGGCTTTCGGCGCTCCCGAGTCTACTGGTAATATACTTCTCATACCCACGATACATCACTGCTTATCGCACTATAGGATTACGGGAGACTTGCGTGTGGCGCTTGACATATTCAAAGCATTTTGACAGGTATGAACACGCGTCACTGCTTTGGGTTTCCTCCTTCTCTGTGCTTACTTATGTCTAGCTTTTCTTTCAAATCGCTCAATATGGCTGTTGTTGATGGGGCGACTTCTCTTCTTTTCTGTCAATAGTGGTGTTCCTCAAGGGTCTGTTTTTCTCCTACTTTATTCTTGTTTTTCATTAATGATCTTCTCGTCGCACATCTACTCTATCACTCATAATGGCGGATGACTCGACACAATATATATATAAACAATCTGCTCCTTCTTTTAAGCTTCTAGAATTACCTCCGTCTTAATCTTCCTGATTCCATTCTCCGCTGAGCGGATTAGTATTTTCGGTGGGGTGTCTCATACCTTTTGAAATTTAATTCTCTAAAAACCCAACTTCTACAAATCTCCTCTCTAAGACACCTTCTAACTTTCTTATCTCTTTCGACTGTTCTCTCGTCTCTCCTGTTGACATATAAACATCCTTATCCTTAACATAAGACAAACAAATGTCCTTGGAAACCCCACATCACAGGTTGTTAGGGCGCTCAATGAAACTGGAGTTTCTTGTTTTTAGACTGCGAGAATCTTTTTACCTCTTCACAGTTACTCCAGCTATACAGGGTCTCATCCGCCCTTGTATGGAGTACTGCTCTTATATCTGGGGGAGCTCAGGTTTCACCCGGCTTTTGAATAGGGTCGAGTCAAAGGCAAAAAGACATAAACTGTTCTGTACTTTCTAGTTCACTTGACCCTCTATCTTTGCGACAGGACGTTGGTGCCTTGTTACTTTTTTTTATATATCACAGAGGTAAGTGCTCAAGGGAACTAGCCACTCACGTGCCATCACCTTTTAAGACCCCTCGTAGCACAAGGGGTTGTGTCCGGCACATGAATTTTGGTGTTGAATATTAGCAACATCTAGACCTAGTTCGCTGCGGCTCCTTCTTTCCTCACCTCTGTTCTGTGGAAATCTCTTCCATCTTCTGTGTTTCCCCACTCAATTTAATCTCCCTCACTTTAAAGCCCTCGTCTGTGCTCATCTGCGTAACTTGCGTTAGTTGAATTTTTGTTGAGTTTAACACCTCCTCCTTGAATAGGGCTTTGCCCATGAGCGGTGGTGACAACTGTAAAAATCTATAAAATTACAAAACTAAATAAAAATGGCTTCACAACGTTTATGCCACGGGGGTGTGCAAGAAGGGGTTGCTTCCAAAAGTAGCTCCTCACCGCCCCTCCCGCATCACAACTTTGGGAGTTGAGTCTCCCGTGGTGGGGTGATGCGTCACGGAATTGCCGACAGTCCTCATGTCACGCTCTTCTTTTCTTCATGAATTCTGCAAACTTCGCAATCTTTACCCAAATTCCCACTTTGTTGAACATCACCTCTTCTCCTCATCTAAACCTCTCTTCTTATTCTTACAGAAATTACTGGGATAGAGTTGAACGTTCACCACAAACTCTATTATGTTCTCTCTACTTATCTCTATCTCAATTTGAGGAAAAGACGGCTGTTGTATCTATAGTGCGCACGAAGTTTACTGTTCTCGAGTCTCTGCATTTGGGGTCTTCCGCATTTTCTACCTTATGGCTTAGGATATCCTGTCAACCTACTGGTAAATTCATCTGTCCTGTAACATCTGTCTCCCTAACTCAAGCTGACTATTCTAATTTCTTTCACTACTAAACCAAAACAATTTTAATGAAGGTATTCTCTTTTTCTTCTACGTCGCTACGAATTCATTATTCTTGGTGATTTAACTTCACCATCTGCCAATCGACTTTCCCCTATATTCTTTAAAAATAATTGTTGATGAACTGCCTACACTTTTTTTCATCTAAAATGCCTCGAGCAGTTGGTGCAGCTTCCTACTCATATCCCTGATCGTCTTGGGAATGAATCCAACAACATTCTAGACC
>JABUQX010027969.1:0-2500 GCA_015478945.1 Trachelipus rathkii
TATATATATATATAATATACTATATATATATAAATATATATATATATATATATATATATTATGTGGGTGTGTGTGTGTGAGTTAAAATGTAAAAATGCAAACTACCAATATTATTTAGACGAGCCAGCGCCTATATATATATATATATATATATACATTATATATATAATATATATATTACTATATATATATATAATATATATATATATATATTATATATATATATATATATATATATTATATAATATATATATATACTATATAATATATATATAGGTATATATATATATATTATATATATATAATATATATATATAATTTATATATATATATATATATTATATATATTATATAGTAATATAAATACTATATATATATATATTGGCGGCTCCTGCCTTCGTTGCATGTTTGTGCAACGACCACTTTTGAACAACAACCGACCTTTTTTTCCCTATATCAACGATATTTTTTTTTTAATTATTTGTCAGAAAGTTTCACATTATTCTTTAACATATTTTATATATATAAGATATATATATATATATATATATATAAATATATATATATATATAATATATTATATATATATATAATATATATAATATATTAAATAAATATAGTATAATATATATATATATGTATATCATATTATATATATATATTATATATAATATATATAATATATATATATATATAATATATATATATTATATATATAATATAATATTACATATATATATATATATATATATATATATATAATATATATTATATCTAATATAATATATATATATATATAAACGCGTTCTACATAAGGCTTGACTATTCTCGTTGCAATAATAATGCAACTTTTTAAAACGAATATGTTCATGCTAATGAACGAAATATTGTGAGAATGTAGAAATGCATTTAACACTAGCCAAATATCTAAAACGTCGTTGCAAAGTATGCTTCAACTCACGTTTTGAAAAATGAACGATATACAAAGGAATTCGCTCGTTTAAAAAAAAAAAATTTATATTTGCTTAGTCTTCGTCCGGCGGCTGACAAGTGTGTCTGTTAGTTGTTTACTATTTTTTATCTTTATTAATAATTATTAATAATATTAAAAGTGTATATGAATTTTATATTGAAATTGTATATAAGGAGGCTTATATGTAGATATTTATATACAATTTAAATTATATACTGTAAAAGCCTATATACGAGAATAATAATAATATAATAATACTAGCCTATTTATTAATGGATGAACTTGAGATGTGATATTTAGTACTTTTATTGAAAAATATTATTACGTTCTAATCTCTGACTTCATCATATATATATTAATATATATATATATATATATAATATATATATATATATATTATATAATATATATAATATGTTATATATAAATATAATATTATTATATATTATATAATATATTATATATAACCTTTATATATATATATTAGTGATTGGACGACGCTTCCGCATCCGCATCAGCATCCGCGGAGCATCCGCACATTTTTAAAGAATCCGCATCCTCATCCGCATCCGCGCTTTGCCCTGCGGATTTGGCGCGGATTGTTATTGTCGAGATTTGATAAAGAAATTTTATAATAAAAATACTTAAGATAATCTGAAAAAGAAAATAAAAATGTAAATGAGTTAAGGCAATTCAAAAAACTTCTTTGATAGTTCCATATCTTAATGTTGATCAAGACATTCCAACTCCTTCATATGATGTATGAAGAAGTATGGTCAAAGAACTTTTGCTTCGTAGCGCCAGTTCGTTTCCAAAGTTAACAAATCGTTATTTAATTTGGAAAGTGAACATCATATCCACACTGCATTAAGCTATTGAAACCATTTGGAAGAAACTACCAAAAAAATCAGCGCATCTACAGCTTCTATCTCTTATGTAATACCATTAATCTAACGCTAAGGAAGCATTTTGAACCATCTTCAAATGAAATGATGACGGTTTAAACAGAATAAAAAGATGTAATTAAACTAGAGGTAGAAAACGCTTTGGGTCTGTGGAAATTAATGACCTTCATACTATTGCAACTTACTTAGATTCCCCGTTATAAAGCAAGTTTTTTTGTAACGATATTAGAACAAATTAAATCGTTACTTTGTGTTGGCAGTTGAAAAACTTCAATCAGAACAGTCTATTAATTCACCACCCATTAAAAGGAAAAAACGAAATAATCACAGAACAACCCTTCTAACAAGTAAACAATACACAGATTCACTGAGATTCAACCAGTCCAGTAGTGACGAAGAAACACACGCATTACCAAAAGATCGTAGTGCAAATGATTGAAAACTATTCACCAAGAAAAACGATAAGATTCAAATGATGATCCAATCAGTGTGGAAAGTTTAAGGCAAAAAATGTTTACCCACGCTTGAATAAACTTGCAAGGAAAACTTTAATCCGAACAGTCTATTAAATTAGCCATCCAATTAAAAGGAAAATGAAATAACAGACCAAACATCTTCTACA
>JABUQX010027969.1:12500-15000 GCA_015478945.1 Trachelipus rathkii
TATATATATATAATATATATTGATTAAGGGAAGGTATTAAACTAATACAGTATTATATTAATATATATATAAATATATATATATAGTATATATTATATATATATATATATTATATAAATATATTATTATATATTATAAATATATATATATATATATTGATTAAGGAAGGTATATTGCTATTTTCATTATTTATATAATATTTATATATATATAATATATATATATATATATATATATATATATATATAATAATTTATATATATATATATATATAATATATATATATATAATATATATACATACATATATATATATATATATTAATATATTAGATATATATATATATAATATATATTATATATATATAATATATATATATATATTATATATATATATTATATATATATATTTATATATAATATTTATATATATTATATATATATAATATATATATATAAATACTATATATATATATAATTATATATATATTATATATATATATATTATATATATAAAGTTAGTTACGTTATTAAATATTAATTATAGTTTCTATATTTTTGATTAAATAAATCAGAAGATGTTGTAGATGCAATGGTTTTTATTCGTTAAGAAGGTTGTTTTCATTAGATAATAATGCTAAGCTGGAAATAATACGTAACTTAAATCCAAAAATTGTTAGGCCAAAAATTGGCACTTCGCTCATAAAATAAATTAAAAAAAAATTAAATATATATAATTATATATATAATAATAAATATATTATATATAATATAATATATATATATAGTATATATATTCTTATATATTATATATATAGAATATATATTATAATGTATTATGATTAATATATCATGTTAATTTGACTTATTTATTAAAAATATCTGTTCCAAAAGCTATAAAGAAGAGAGAATGTTAAACGAAGCAGGAACATGATTTCTACTGAGACTTAATTAATTCCAGTTATTTACCAAAGCATAAAACCGATTTCTAAACTTGCAAGAAAACTTAAAATATTCTTGAACAAAAAAGGCAAAAATACCAAAATACTTAAAAAAAAAAAAATAAAAAAAAAAAAAAATTACAGAAAAAACAACAGCAGAGAAAATAAAAATATAACTGAGTACAAATAAAATATGAGAATTAGCATATGTTAAACACACCATATATAATATATATATTAATATATTAATATATATATATATATATAAATATATATTATAATATATATATATATTATATATATAGATATATATATATATATATATATATTATAATATATATATATATACTATATATATATATATATATATATATATATATATATAACATATATAATATATATATATTATAATAAAATAATAATAAATAATACAAATAATAATGTTCATTTTATTTTTGAAAAATGTTAGTATTAATTTTAAGATACCAGTTATGAGATACTCTTACAGAGATGGTACACAAATTCCTCAGGCATAAGTTACGTTTCGGTTGGTTTTATGGTCTAATTTAGATGACTTGAACGGTAATATTCCCTCATTAGAAGGAATTGATTTCCTTTTTTCTATTTTCAACCCGACTTACCTGCATATTGTGGGATATGAATCATTAAACAACAACACACACACACCACATACACAACCACACACACACGATACACACACACGACACATCACATATAATATATAATATATATAGTATATATATATAATATATATATATATAATATAGTTATTATATATATAATATATATATATATTATATATATATATATATATATGGTATATGTTTCCAGGGTGACAGGGCTAGCAAGCCAATCCTTTAATTTAATTCTTGTTGCAACAACTCCAGGACAAGCATTGGCCACTTATGCGCCTGAAGCATGATCTTTTAGAGTGGTTCATGAGAAAAGAATTTGGAGACAAGATTGAAGAAGATGCTAGGCACAAATGAAAGACTTGAACACCAAGGCCGAAAGTGTAATACTCGATGACAAAACATTGGAAACCATGCGCCGAAAAACAGACTTCTAGAAGAACTTTTAAGATAAAGAGTTTTAAGTCCAGATAGAAGAAAGGGCTAGTCCCACTGATAGGGTGAAGACCCTTCCTTAGAGTGGATAGAGATAAAGATAAAGATACTCATATATATATATATTAACTATATATATATATATTTTATATATATATTAATATATCATAATATCATATTATATATATATATATATCCATAAAATATATATATACTACTAAATTTTACTTTTTTTTTTATTTTTTTAAAATTTTACACCTCACGGGCATGGCCCTATTTCAAGGAGGGGAACTTTCCTCTAGGTTAATTTCTACCTAGGATTCGAACCCGCGACCTTGCCATGCGTCTCCGTCGCCTTCTACCGTTTGAGCCATATACAACCAATTAAATAAACACTAACACATAATAACACTATACTATCACCACAAAAATCACTAACATATTATACTAATATAGTACACTACATAAACAA
>JABUQX010027969.1:20000-45864 GCA_015478945.1 Trachelipus rathkii
TCTGGTGTTGTTTGCCGATGATACGGTTTTGTTTCGAGCTGGAGATGATGAAAGGTGTGTATCGCTCTCGTAAATGGGAACCTAGCGGTGATTTCAAACTGGTTGAGAAGGAATAGACTTGTGTTGAATGTAGGTAAGACAAAATTCATGATTTTCTCAATGCGTGGCTGTCAACTTCCAGTTGATATTTATATTAACAATGTGAAGATTGATAGGGTTGAAACATTTAGTTACTTGGGACTTTTAATGGATCAGAAACTTGCGTTTACTCAGCATGTTAAGAGTATTGTGAGAAAACTTTCCTATTATCAGGGATTGATATGGTCATTGAGGAAGTATTTGACGACATAAGGAATGATATGCAGTTTAAATATGGTTACAGTATGCGTGACCCCTGTTACCTCAGACTTCCTTTGGCCAGGCTGAATAAGCATAAGCAAAGTGTTATGTTTGTTGCTATATCTTTGTGGAATAAATTGCCGTTGGGCATAAGAACATCGAGCACTAGAATTATGTTTAAGAAATCCTGTCTTGCACTGATAAAGTTAAATTTGTTATAAGTTTTAATCGTTGTATTATTGTCAAAAAGCATGTAATTGCTTATGACCAGCTAGCATGATTTTATAATTTTGTACCATTCTTTGTATCAACTTTGTATCTTTGTTTGCTGAATATGTAGGTATATATATATATATATATATATATATATATATATATATATATATATATATATATATATATATATATATATATATATATATATATATATATATATATATATAATATTGAACTACCAATTCTTACTTATTAAATTATAATATATAATTAAAGTTATTTATATATATATAAAGAAAACTCTCTTAATAAAACACGATAATTTGATGTGTAACATCATTTATTTTTATTTTTTAATACAGTTTTAAATTAGAAAATAGTTGTTAAATTTTTTTTCTTATTTTTAATTCTTTCCTTATTTATATTATTCTATTAAGCAACACAATGTTATACGTTTTTCATTTTTTTTTCATATATTTAAAAGGTAATCTTTAATAGAACCATAATTGTGAGAGATGTGCAAAAATCTTTGATAGATTAAAAAACAAAGTCGAATAATAATAATAATAATAATAAATAATATAATAATAATAATAATAATAATAATAATAATAATAATATATAATAATAATAATAATATAATAATATAATGATGATAATAACACTAATAATAATAATAATTAATAAAAATGATAATAATAATAATAATAATAATAATAATAATAATAATAATAATAATAATAATAATAATAATAATAATAATAATAATAATAATAATAATAATAATATAATAATAATAATAATAATAATAATAATAATAATATAAACCCACTATTATAAAAAGTAATATTAAAGCCAAAAATAAAATTTCAACACATTAAGTCACTTCACAAATTCGTCTAAAAGGCTCCCTAAAAAAAGACAAAAACAGAAAATGTTTCATCTCAGCTTCATCAGTAAGAAAATCATATCCACTCCTCAGAAAAGGTGTCCTAAGTCTGAAAACTCTACAGAAGGGGGCTTACAGCCATCCTGGAGATTCAAAAGGTAAGAGTTGCAATTTGGTATATTCGCTGTACAACAATTTCTTCGGCTGCTCCACTCCCGTAAGAAGCAAATCATTCTATGTTGGACCCCTCTCATGTAGGGGTAATGAAATCGCCGTTAGAGAGAGGCCAAAATGAATCCTGTGCCTCATCATTTTTGGAGCTTGTTCCAGCTACCTCCCAAATACCATTCGACAAGGCCCCCTCCCATCAACCGATTACTATCCTGCTCTCCGACAAGGCTTTCGATCTTATTGGCAAGAGTGCTAGACGAATGATCAGCGGGGAACGAAACTTAGAAAAATAAAGCCGAGAATCGGTGAGTGGTCTTCCTCCTCCTGACGAAAGCTCTTACACGACGTGATACTTGCACGCCTCCATATTGGCATCACCAATATCACTCACAGTCACTATATGCCACGGGACCCTCTTCCAATCTGCAAATTTTGCCGTCGCCATAGCCCGCAATCTGTTCGGCAATATCTTTCATTGATTGTTCCCAACTGGACCCTATTCGCCGCCGTCATTTTCCTACTTTATCCAATATCTTATCTGAATCTTCCAACTTTAGTAGTAACTATTTTCTAGTATCTCCAAGAAGCGAGTATTCTTTATAATATATGATTTTGTTATGTAATATTAGGACTATTTATAATGTAAAGGATATATATTATATATATATATTATTAATAATATATATATAGTATATACTATATATATATATATAATTATATATATATATAATATATATATATAATATCATATATATATATATATATATATATATATAGATCATATATATATTACTGTATATATATATATATACTATATATATATATAATATATATATATATATATATACTATTATACGTATATATTATATATATATATATATATATAATAAATATATATATATATATATTATATATATATTATATATATATACTCATATTATATATATATATATAATATATATTTTTATATATATATAACTATATATATATAATACTATATATATATATATATATATATACGAATATATAATATATTATAATCATATATATATTTATATATATATATATAGGTATATAGTCGAGTTGCCAAAATTTTAACAAAACGGTTCTCTGCTTTTTCATGAAAGTGTGAGCTACCGGTTTCGTTTCACGTTTAATCAGACACAACTATATACTATATATATATATATATATATATATATATATATATATATTATATATATATATATACTATATATTATAATATATATAATAATATAGTATATAATATAATATATATAAACAGAGAGAGAGAAGAGAGAGAGAGAGAGAGAGAGCAGAGAGAGAGAGAGAGAGAGAGGAGAGAGAAGAGAAGAGAGAAGAGAGAGAGAGAGAGAGAGAGAGAAGAGAGTAGATAAACAAGTTTTCGTCTGAAAGAATGCTATTGCAAATCGTTGGGCCATACAGGACGCACTAGGTTGAAATGGAAGACTCCCTATGGAGTGTTGGGCAAGAGGGTTGAATCCTTTATTAGTCTTAGCGAATCCACATATTCACAGGTCACTTTTGTCTCACGCAGGATTGGTCTGCAGACTACAAGTTATCCGTTTACATTGATTCTTTCTTACTTTCGGCAACGTGCAAGCATCTGTCTACATAATCAAGCAACTTTTGAAACAAATATGGCGACCAAAACAAATGTGCCATCAAAGATCCAAAGGTGTGCTCTCCAGCAATAGCTCCCTCATCTACCCTTTTCCTATTACACAATTCGGGTTTTTTTGGCCTCTCCGATGATATGGTCTGGTGCCGCCATGTGAATTGTCAAGCCTTGTTCTACGTGCGCAGTCTCTTATTCTTTAATTTGTGCAACACAGTGTCTTTATTTTATTTTCAATTTTTTAAACACACTTTTCTTACCACTACACTACCTTACCTCTTCTCGTTAACCGAGCACACAGGTGTGAGAGCTCCAAAGAAATCCTATTCCTCTCTACCTCTTAGTGTATCTATTCCTCATTTTCCATCAAGTTATCGGGATGTGTGTGTGTTCTGTTGTACGACATTGAAGTACACGCCATATGTATGTTAGAGTGTTTCAAGGCTCGAAGATACGCGTTTAAGACTGCACAATCGTACATGTAATTAAGCGGTCGTTTGAGCGCACGTTTTATCCGCGCTTTTTGATTGTGAATTTATTTTTTCACATAAATATTATACATCTAATTAATAGGGAAAATTTTTTTTCTCTGTATAAAAAAACTACTGTTCTCTGTTTAAATTTAAATGTTATCTAAAACTCAATTTTCTATTGCCCGCTAACAGGAAAAAAATATTTATAAATATATAAAAATATTGTAAAATGAAAAAAAAAAAAAATAATTATTATAGAAAAATTTAAAACAATTTCTACTAACGTTTCAATCCCCGTTTCTCGTGATTGCCTTAAATTGCTAAATTAAATAATATATATTATATATATATTATATATTATATATATATATAATATACTATTATAATTAATATATATATATATATATATATATATATATATAATATATATATAATATATTATATATATATATATAATACTTATAATATAATATATATATATATATATATATATATATATAATATATATTAATATATATATATACTATTACATAATCTATATATATATATACTATATATATATTATAGTATATATTTAATAATATATATTATATATATAATATATATATATATTATTATATGATTATATATATTATATATATATATCATATATATATATATATATATATATATATAATAAGTATTATATACTATTAATATATATATATACTTATTTAATATATATACATATTATACGTATATATATATTATCATATACTTATCATATAATACTATACTAACTATACTATATCTACATATATATTGAATATCACATAGTATATATAACTATAATATACTATATACTCTTTAGTTATATATATATATATATGTTGAGGCTATGTTATAGAGTGATTTATATACATAGTATTAATATATAAATATATATAAAGTATAATATATCATAACTATTATATAATATATATATATATATGATATAATATACTATATATATATATATATATATATTACCGTTAATATATACTATTCTTACGTTCTATACTAGGTATATTACCTATATATATATATAATAATATTTATATTGATATATAATATATTATATTACTATATCATACTTTTATACTATAGATATGTACTACTATTATCTATATATATATAATAATATATACTAGTTATATATTTAAAATATACTCAATACCGTATATATACACTATTATATGATAGTATAATATTATTATATAATCGTACTAATTATATACTATATACGATATCCTATATAGTAAGTACATAATATATAGTAACCACTTACTTGTATATTATATAATAATTGTATAGCGAAAAAATAAATACTAGTATATACTAGTAAGTATCATGATTCGACCAGTCGTATGAATAACATGTGGCTACGCAGTGGACAGAAGGGAAACAAAACAACATAAGGCCAGAAGAGCGAAGAGACGGCCTGGAAAAAAGAACGGAAAGCCTCTGAAATTTTATTTTGAAAAGAACATCTGAAGTCTATTCTAGAAGTGGTCTAAATATATTTTCAGCAAGATTCTTTGCTTTTTGGTTAAAGTTTAACGAAAAACGCAACTAAATTTGTCTAAAAAAAATATATTTTCTATAAAGGTCCATTTTTAAATAGTGGCATACTTTTATTTTTAACATTAAATCTAAGCGTACGTAGGTCTGGAGGTAAAGATCAGACAGTTGTGATAAATAGCGTGTGCCTTTTGGGTGTAATCTCTTAGAAAAATTAATAGAAAATGAAATTAACAGACCATAACAGGAAAATAAGGTTTAATTGCAGGAGTTAACAGCTGCATTTTGTCAAAGGCGTCGTATTCATAATTGAGTACCACTATCAAAATTGTTTCTCTCTGGTGGACAAGAGTGGCTGACAACCCCCCTTCTATCCATATTGTTCTTTTCTTGAATGGTGGTGATATATATTTTTTAGTATTTATCACTCACCAACACCACCTTGCAACCATGCTGGAAATGATGACTGATGTATTAAATAAATAAGTAAATAAAATATATATATATAATATATATATATACTATATATATATTATAGTATTTATATATATATAATATTATATATATATATATTATATAGTAATATATATATATAATATAATATATATTATCTATATATATAGATAATTATATATATATTCTATATATGTTATAATATTATAATATATATATATACTATTAATATTAAACTTATAGAAAAATAAATATATAGCCCTCAAAATAATTTAGTATTGGAAAGGTTGGTAATAATTTTTATAGCAAAATTAAAATTAAAAAATTCGATTTGCTATAAAAAGAACTTACTTTTTTCTTTATTTTGTGGAGCCTTTAAACATGCAAATTTTGCAATATCTTTTATTTTAAATTTGTTTTTTATCTGATATATTAAGTTATACTATTATAAATGCTGTATATGATTACAGATATAGGTATATATACTAATAGTATGAGTATATTTATATAGTAACTTTATATATATATATATATATAATATATACTATACTTGTATCGATCTACTATAGTATATGAATATAGCTATACCTAGTAAACGGTATATATATATAGTATAATACTTGATAGTATATATTAATACTATGTTATCTAGTGGATCGGAAAGAAACTCGAACACGACGTGCAAGATATTTTTTCTTAATGCTACCACAGTATGTAGCTAGAGAAACGGCAGGTCCTACAGTAACCAAATATACTAATTTTGGAAATCAGAGCCGAAAATTCTAAGGAGTGGGTTATTTAAACTTTTTTTTTTTTTTTTTTTTTTTTTTTTCTTGACCAGCTAATTGTTTTATTTTTGTAACTAGAGGAACTACTCTAGGGTAAGCCGCAAAGATGTCAGGCCAAGTCGCGGGTCTCTCGGCCTCTGTCCGGTGGACGACGGGGGAATAATCCCCCCTCCGGGATGGTCTCCGGAACCCGCCCTTTGGTCTTTGGGTGTCGCGGGGTTCCTCCGACCATCCCCTCCGGGGGAATGAAACGTCCCACCTCTGTCCCCCGTCGGCTCGAGCCCCCTAAATTTGGTGAAATAATTTTGTTTTTTTTTTGGAAAATTTTAAATTTTTTTTTTAGGGGGCTCGAGCCGACGGGGGACAAAGGGGGGGATGTTTCATACCCCGGAGGGGATGGTCGGAGGAACCCCCGCGACACCCAAAGACCAAAGAGCGGGGGTTCCGGAGACCATCCACGGCGGGGGGGAGTAGGCCCGCGCGTCGTCCACCGGAGGCCGAGAGACCCGACTCCAGCATCGACCTTAGTTGGTCGGTTTACCCTAAAGAATTAATTTAAAAAAAAAAAAAAAAAATTAATTAAAAAAAAAAAAAAAAAAAAAAAAAAAAAAGTTAAATCCCATCCTTAGAATTTTCGGCTGATTCCAAATATATAATTTGTTTTACTGTAGGACCTGCCGTTCTCTAGCTACATACTGTGAGCATTAAAAAAATCTGACCGTCTATATATTATATATATATATATATATATATATATATATATATATATATATATATATATATATATATATATATATATATATATATATATATATATATATATATATATATATATTATATATATATATATATATATATAATTATATATATAATATATATATTATTATATATATATATATATAATATATAAAACTAAAAAATTAATAAAAATGAATTGAAAAATTATTTTGAAGCTCCAAAAATAAAAAAAGTAAGTTCTTTTATTTCCAATTTTAATTTTTAAATTTTAATTTGATATAAAAAGTATTACCAACCTCTTCCAATACTAAATTATTTTGAGGGGCGAGGTTTACTTAAGGTTTATATAATATTATATATATTTATATATTATTTATTTTTATTTTTTAATATATATATATATATATATATATATATAATTATTATATAATTATATATACTATATATATTATATATATTATATATATATATATTTTTTATATTTAATATACTTTATATTATAGGTAAATGTCTCAGAAACGTCGTGTCGCACTACCGAAAACGATACCAACATTTTTTGCGCAAGAATATAGCGAATTATTACTTGGAAAAAAAATTTTCAAAATATTGAAAAGTAAAAAAAGATTTTGATAATAATATATTTTATCTTTCCTCAACTTAACACTAAGCGTACAACAAACTTAGGCTCATGAGCCACTTTTTCCTTTTAAAATTTGACCTTACTGTAACCTAATTTTTAAAGGCATATTGAGTTGGATCGATTTGGTTTAAAGGCCACAGCTTCATATTCAAAATCATCATAGCTAACATGGAATACGGATCATTGGCTAGGAATGCTGGTTCCAATTTTAGTTGCAAAATGTAAAAAAAAAAAAAAAAAAAAAAAAATCAAAAACTACAAATTGCTACAGCGAAAAGGAATACGATTTTTGGAATCCTGGTAAATTTTAGATATAGGATAAATGTAAAAAAAAAAAAAAAAAAAAAAAATTATTGATTATATTTAGTATTTATGATTAGAAGCCCTATTTAGAGACCTTTTATTGGTTACTCGTTAAAATAAATAGACATTTCTATTTAAATTCTTGCTCTCTTTTTCTTTTAACTAAAGATACATGCAACGGGTATACCGCACCGGAAGGACAGGAGTCGGGGTCTCTCAGTCCTTCCGGGGAACACGGGGTAGGGACTAATTTCCCCCCCATCCGGAGGACGGGTCTCCGAACCCCGCATCTGGTATTTGAGGTGTCGCGGGGTTCCTCCGCCCTTCCCTACGGGGTAATTGAAAACGTCCCCCCCTGTGTTCCCCGTCGGCTCGAGCCCCTACATTGCCGTGTAATACCTTTTACAAATAATTATATAACTATGAGGTGTGAGTGCCCCTGCTCCTAAAAAATAGCCAATTATTTTTCTTAATTTATTTTATTATTTTTTTTTTTTTACATTTTCCTACTAAAATTTTTACAAGGATTCAAAAATGTATTCCTTTTCGCTGTAGCTATTGTAGTTTTTTGAGAAACTTATTAATTTATTATTATTTATTTTTTTTTCTTTTTTTTTTTTTTTACAGTTTCCGCCAATCAAAATTTTGGCCAGCGATTCCCAACAATGTGGTTCCTTTTTCCCTGTAAGCTTTGTAGTTTTTTGAAAGATATAGGATCGATGATAGTTGTGTTTTATACCAAAATCACCATATATACTTATATACTATAATATTATATATATATATATATATATTATAAATATATATATATATATATACTATATAACTATATAATAATATATATATATAATAATATATATATATATATATATATATATATATATATAAATGTAATTAGTATACATAGTATATATATACTATATTATTATATATATATATATATATATAATATACTACATATTATATATATATATATATAAGCTGTATCATAAATCAGTGAGCTCATTTTTCAGAAATTATTAATTCTCTCTTTTTTTTCGTGTTTTAATTATACAAAAAAAAAGGTTAAAAATTAAATTTACTCAAATATTTCAGTTAATTACTTTAACTTTCGTCTGTGGCGACATCCGTTCTCAGACCTTCAACCATAATATATATACTATATATATATACTATATATATACTATATATTTATATATTATATATAATTAATCGGACTGGTTGAGAAGGAATAGACTTGTATTGAATGCAGGTAAGACAAAATTCATGATTTTCTCAATGCATGGCTAGGCTGTCAACTTCCAACTGAAATTTATATTAACAATGTGAAGATTGATGAGGTTGATAGGCTGTGGTAAATATGATTGTATTGACGACATAAGGAATGATAAGCGGTTTATGCATGGTTACAGTATGCGTGACCCCTGTTAACTCAGATTTCCTTTGGCCAAGCAGAATAAGCAAGCGAGCGAAATGTTATGTTTGTTGCTATATATACTTTCGCGGAATAAATTACCAGTTGGGTATCATAGTAACATCGAGCCCTAGAATTATGTTTCAAGAAATCCTGTCTTGCACTGATAAAGTTAAATTTATTATGTCTTAATTGTTGTATTATTGTCAAAAAGCATGACCAGCATGATTTTCTAATTTTGTACCATTTTTTGTATCAACTTTGTATCTTTGCTTGATGAATAATATATATATATATATACCAATAATTATTATATATTATTTATAATTTCAGGTTTATCTAATATTCTTATAGTTTATATTATACCTATACATATTAATAATGTAATATTTCTTTTATACCATATCAATATCAAAATTATTTGATATTAATATGTATATATATATATATATAATATTTATATATATATATATATAATATATTATATATAATATATATATATATATATATATATTATAGATAGATTATAATTTTCTATATACTGAAATGGCATTAATATATTCTTTAATTTCTTTAACTCCATATATATAATATATATATATATTTATATATTTAGGTTTTTATATTGGTATGATTAAAAAATATTTATTCTAAGCTACTATTTTAACTTTTTATTTAAATATCTATTTAGATATAATATCTTAAAGTTGTTTTTTTATATTAAAGTATTTGAGATCATAAGAGAAATATGAAAGCTAAAATTACGTAACAAATTTATTATTTTTTTATTTTTAATATAAATAATATATAATTAAAATAACATTGTAAAATTTTTGGTTGTGCAAAAATTTCCTAACTTATTTATATTATTTCCCATTATACAAACACAATGTTATGTTTCATGTTTTTTTCAATATATTTTAAAAGATGAATTTTTATTCATAAAATAATGTAAACAGGATGTGCTAAAAGATCAGTAATCGTAGTTATGCTAATAAGTGAAATAACAATAATATAAATATATTAATAATATAATAATAATTAATTAATAATAATAATAATATAATAATAATTAATAATAATAATAATAATAATACATAATAATATAATTAATAATAATAATAATGTCAGAATATAAAAAAAATTTATCTATGTGCTATCTTGTAAATATGTGGCCACTTCTTGTATAAACTAATTTTAAATCTCAATCTAATACATATTATTTGATTGTCTTTAAATTCGCAATTATATTATATTTATATATTTATTATATATTAGGTATCTGAATGATTATATTTTATCAGCTTCTGGATCCATATTTATATCTTATATTATATATTTATTATTATATATTATATAGTATTTAGATTATTAATGTATATATTTCGTTGAGTTGTCAAAATTTTTAACCAAACGGTTCTCTGTCTTCATAAGTTGAAACTACCAGTCGTTTTTTTCTTACGTTAATCAGACATAGCAACTACCTAACTATATTATATATATTTATTACTATTTATATCTATATTATATTTTTATTTATTATATTTATTTATTTTATATTAATATATTATTTTATATTTATAAATAATTATTATTTATATTATTATTTAAATTATATAAATATATATAACTGTATATAATAATTATTATTAATATTATTATATAATATTATACTATAATCATATTATACGACTATATATATATATATACTATATTACCTGATATATATATATAATATAGTAATATATATATTATATACATATATTATATATATATGTTATATATAATATTATATTATATATAATAATATTATATATATATTATATATATAGTAGTATATTATACACTTATATAATACTAGTATATAATATATATATATATATATTATTATATATTATATTTATAATATATATATATTATATAACATATATATATTATATATATATATATATATATGTATTGAAAAATTTGTAAAAAAAAATTTTATAATTTAGTATATTTTTAATTAATTTTTTATTTTTATTAATATATACCTATAATATATATAATATATATATATATATTATATATATATATATATACTATATATATATATATATATATATATATATTAATCATATAATATAATAATATATATATATATATAATATATATATATTAATTATAGTAATATATATTTATATTTAATATATATATATATATAGAAAAATATAATATAATATATAATATATATATAAAAGTATTTTAAAAATATTAATAAGAATCAATAATATAAATAAATTATAATAATATTCTATAATATAATATAATTAAAAAAAAAAAAAAAATAAAAATAATTAAAAAAATTTAAAAAAAAAAAAAGAGAGAGAAAAAATACTATATATATATATAATATGGACTATATATATATATTATATCACAAATTCACAATAATAATAATAATAATATATATATATTATAATTTATAATAATAATATATAATATATTATATAATATATATTATAGAATTATAATAGTATATAAGATATATATAAAAAACTAAATTTTCATGTAATTATAATAGTGATATAATATAAGCAAAAGAATCCTATTTTCTACTACCGTATACCCTACCTCTATATGTTTATATATAATATTACATCTAGCAGTAGTTGATATCCTATAAACCTTAAATTATATAACTACTTGAGTATAACTAGTATTATATAGTGTATAAGATACGTTTTTAAAATGTCTTTTAATGTTTATGTAGGGCATATACTCATAGGTTGATATATTATAATTATAAGACTGCTGACAATTTTGTTTAACTATAGGAAGTATACGAGAGACGAGCAGAGAGCAAAGAGAGACGATAGAGAGAGGAGAGAGAATGAGGAGAGCAAGAGAGAGAAGAGCAGTCGAAGATATGAAGTGTTTGTCCATGTCGAGTGTATGTGAAGAAGAAGAGTTTCGATTTTAGACGTGGAAAAGTATCAATGCTATTTTTGGTACATTTATATTCTTGGGTTATTAATGGATGCTTCGCTAGGTTTATAATATGGTTAGATACTTCCTAGAGTCTAAGGTGCACGAAGGGAGTCCTTTATATGTATAGTTTTATGCTCGCGTACATATTTCACAGTTAAGCTCAGTATTCAAGCGATACTGTTAGTGTCTTTCCAGCACGCAAGAAATTGTTCTACGAGACTGCAAAGTTTAAATCTGCCAGTTATAAGGATTTTTTCAATAATTATTCTGGTCCAACTGGCATATAGGCAGCTGTGTTGCATAAGCAAATCATCCTTTTGAAATCAACATCATGCTAGTGTCATGACTTCATGCATATGATGGCCTCATACCAGAATGAGTTTGCATTCAAGCTAATGTCGGAAGAGCACTCATCATTCTATCCCTTTATACGCTAATTCAACGATTGGGTTTGTTGCCTTCGATAGGATAGAGTCTGCTACCGCCATGGGATTTGTTTACTTGTTCTTGTGTTGTATAGTGGCAGCGAAGTCTTTTCTTATTCTTAACTTTGTTGCAACAACATCTAGTGTCGTGGTGTTTTTTTATGTGATTGAGTTTCAATTCGTTCGAATCAGATATTCTTGTTCTTCCTCTTTCACCTTCATCTAAGCGTGTTTCTTAACATCGGAATTTGCAAATCAGATCTGGCGTACCCAAATAAATTTCACTGCCTCTCGTCTCTCTCTCTACTCTTCTCTCTCTACTCTCTCTCTCTCTCTCTCGTAAATCTCATTCCTCTCATTCTGTTCTTACTGTCTCCTTCTCTAGCTCTTTCTTCTCTCTTCTCTCGTCGCTCCTTCGTCTTCATCCTCTCTCGTTTCGTCTCATCTCTCTCTATTCTCTCTCTCTCCGCTCTCGTCTCTTTAACCCTTTTTAGTGTAGTCTTACCCTCAGTTTCTTCGCATCAGTTGATGGCAGTTAAGTGTGTGGTACTGTGCACATCGCGAAATTCAGCAACATCTCTTCGACTTCAGAAGCGTCGTTGACTGGACGGTAGAGTGTGACATCGCTGTGTTGTACCTTACAATGACGTCGTTATATCAACAAGTAACATCACACCTACTGATGATGTGATGTGGTTGCCGAGTCACCACACACATAGTGTGTTCGTGGACTTGTGTTGTAACGATGGGTTTGAAGTTTAGAGTCACAATATTGTGTTATACCGCTGTAACTGACGTTTGAAGATTTCTAGAGTTTTCTCGAATTTTTCAAGCGCGCGGAGCCGTTACTTAATCGCTGTTACTCGTACGGTTGATTAATCTCTTGCGTGGCAAGTGTGACAGGTCTCAAGTTCCCTGGTGCGCGTTAGAAAAACTGGAGTGCAATTAGGTAACGTCTTAGTTACACCTGTTTGAGGAAACTGATTAGGAAACTCAGCTCAGATACCCTTATCAGAAGTCTCATCGTACAAGCTGTGACCTGTAATTCAAGTCGACCGTTTCATGTATACGGCGTTTTGACACGATACTCTTTCTGTGATTGGGTAAGCATCGGAATTTTTGTTTCCACATCTAGTAGAATGGTGTGACAGTCTTAATTAGAAAAAAAAAAAGAAAAAGGTAAATAGATTTCCTTGAGAGGTAAACTAGTCAATGATTAACCTGTTTCTAATATACTTACAAGGGTTTATCAGTTTGTAATATGTTTATTCTTTTATTGTTCCTAACAAAGAATAAAAAATCATCTTTATCAAAATATCGTAAATGAAAGAAAAAATATTATTAATATATTATTATTATAAGATTGTAGAAACTAATGTTCGTCTCACAGTCTAATTAACTATTTTTTCGTATGCCTGATGCTACTCAGTCCAGAGCTGCCTATTGTAAGTTTGCTAAATTAATATACTATATTATATTTATTGCGATATTGATATAGTATATAATATATGAGGATTGAATATATATAAGGGTATTATAATATAAGGGTATTTTATTGTGTTATATATTGTGTGTTATATATATATTATATAGAGGGTATTATATATATATGGGTAGTATAATATATATATTTATATTATAAATATATATATTAATATATGCGGTGGTTCAATCCCAGAGAAGGCAGTTAATTCTTTATCCTTCTTATTATATGCTTCTTTCTTTAACATCGTGAGCGTAGAATTGGATTATTATGCAATATATTTAATCAATATAGTATAGGTATACGTATATATAATATATATATATATATATTTTTTAAAATATGTAAATATAGAGTATATAATAAATAAATTTAGTAGTGTAGCCTGAAAACAAGCATACAACATTGAACATAAAATTTTGAGTATGTTAATATATATATATATATATATATATATATATATATATAACTAAATAAAATATTATATATAGTATAGTTATAAGTAGGTGTGAATAGTAGGTATATAGTAGTATTAGTGTTATAGGCGATAGTATATAATATATATAATATGGCTATATAATGTATATGGTTTACTTAGTAATAACTAGCGTAATATTAGTAGATGTTATATAGATATATATTTTAATATACTTAGTATTGTCGTGTAGGCCTCTTGTTAGATTAATGGGAGGTAATTGATAGTGGTAGTAGTAAGTAATAATTTTAAGCTTTAGGGCTAGATAATTAAGTAGTAGTTAATATATATTAATATATATATATGTTTAGCAAAATATCTAATTGATGATCGTATATTATATATATAGAAGATATTATTATTATCCGAATTATATTTATAGTTGTAGATTTAGCTTAATTTTAACATTATATAAGTATGTGGATGTATTATTAATATATATATATATATATATACGTATTATTATATAGATATGTGTTGTATGTTATGTAAGGTTGGTAAATTTGGTTCTGGCTCCGGAGTTAGGTCGAACTTTTCAAAGTTATTACGAGCAGTCAGTAGTATTCGAAATGATCTCACCTGCGCGACACTCGAAGCACCCTTTTCGATACGAGCAGACTTCAGAGAGATGATTTGCTTAATTTGGAAAATATAAGCTGATTTATGGAGGATAGAGCTCGAATAGTCAGGTAAGATTCAAGAGTTTGTGGATGATATAGTGAGAGTGGGGTCACGCCCCGTGAGAGCTTAGCCGCGATACGATTGGACCTTCCCTGTGTGGAAACAGCTTGTGAGTTATGAATGAATGCAAATTTAGTCTTGTATGTGGAGGATTGACAGACCGATACAGGTCTGTCATTTCCGACAAACAATGACAAACCGAGTTTGTCTTTGTGGTTTTGTCTGTCTTGATCGGTGTTTTTTTGTATTATTGATTAATATATTATTATTATTATTGATTATTTATTATTTATTAATTATTATTTATTGCATTATTTATTATTGAAATATAATTTATTATTATTATTTATTATATTATTATTATTATTTATTATTGATTATTATATTATTATATTATTAATTATTGTTATCATTATTGATTATTACTTATTAAATAGATATAGTGCTGTGCATGTAATGAAGAGTGAAATAGACCGATATTGTTGTAGTAATGTGATAATGCATTCCCTGCTAGGTCATAGAAGTCATTCGTAGTGAATCCAACTCCAGCTCCGGCTCTCAACTCTCGCTCTGACTTGCACGACGTCGCTGCTGACTATCCGAACGTGCTACTCCGGCAGCACTCTTGGACTGCTCGACTCGTTCCCGGCTCGCGAGCTTCGCATAGTACCAGTTAGTGAATGAATTGAATCTGTTTCAGGGCTACTGTGTGAAGTTGGTTTTTTCTTAATGGTTGTTTGAATTTGATTATTTAACCTCTTAATTATCGTATTAGTTATTATTTACTATGTATTATTTCATTTTTTTATATAATTATTATTTATTATTATTAATTATTAGTGTCATGTATTCTCATTGATTGATATTGATTAATTCATTATGTTATTTAGTATTATCTAGTTTTTCCTCATTAACTAACAATAAAATGATTAGATAGAAGAAAGAAGAAAAAAGTGAATGAGAAGAAAAAAACGAAGAAAGAAGAATAATGAAGAATTAGTGGGCAGAAGAATGAAGAAAGAAGGAGAGAAGACAAAAAGAAGAAGAAGAAGAAGAAGAAAGAGAGAAGGAAGGAAAGAGAAGTTATTGATGAGAGTGAGTAATGAAGAAGAAGAGTGTTAGGATGATAGAGAGACAACAGCTGAGATGGTATGGCCATGTACGAAGAATGAACGAAGAGATATCCTGCGAGATTGGGAGATTATGGGTAAGGAGAGAGGAGAGAGGAGTTAAAGGAAAGTCAGGAGGAGCTTATATCAAAAAGACGTTTCAAGTTCAACGAAAATATGGCGTAATGTTGACGATCAATCCTGAGTTTTTGTATGCTATTATTAATTTTAGTTATTTATATATATTTAGTTTTAACATTAAGGAATAGATGAATGCTGTGAACTTTGTTACTTTAGTGTGATAATTATTATGATTTATTTATTATTATTATTATTGGAGTTTTTTTTATTATTATTAATATAGTTATTATTATTTTTATTATTAGTATTATATTATTATTAATATTTATTATTATTAGTTATTATTAATTATTAGTTATTGAAATTTTATAGTATAGTAGTAGTAGTAGATTGGTAGTAGTTAGTAGTTAGTATTAAGATAGTCGGTTAGTAGTTAGTTGAGAGTTATATCGTAATCGGGTGTGTAGAAAATTGAATGGGGGTATAGATGGTGTCATAGTCCTCATTGTTATACGAAGTTACGTCCACTGGGGCCCCCTGAAGGGGGACCCACCCACATTAAAAAAATCAAAAATGTTCGTAATGTAGGTCACATGATGTGGTGGTGAAGAGGTGTTGTTCAGCAGTTTAGAGGTTTCTTGATAAGAGTTAGTATTGGATTCGTGAGGGAGTGGCTCCGCGGCAACCGGTTGCTTGGAGCCTATATGCGGAGCCGATGTTAATACAACAGTCAGTTATAGACATTTACAATAGAGTGTGGTTTTAATATGAAGGTTATTTACGAGTCTCCATGAGATCACATGGAATCATGTATGGTTATAATAGACCCGAGTATCTATTGGGTGTCCTCAGGGATCCTACAGGATGTGGGATTGTGCCATCCAGAACGTCGAATATTGGATCTGTAATGAATAGTGCTGAAACGTTGGATCAAGCAGAGGCACCTTTCTTAGGTTGCTTTATCGGTATCTAGATGTGACCGCGGGTAAGCCAGAAAGTGCCGACTTTTGACCAATGGTGTGGGAGGCGGCCAGCCCCCAAATCTGAAATATTTCGTATAGTTAGGTGATTGGAAAGATACTCGGTCAAATTAGTCAAACCGTACTGTAAGGTAGCCGTATCTAGCTGTAACCGGCGGATGTAAAATACTGTGGTTTGGCTCCCAGACGGGTACTGTTGACCCCCAAAAAAAGGCTTAGTTAAAAAAGAATCTGGATCTGATAATAGTTGACATTAGACATGACGAAACTTGATGACACATGTTCGCTTTTTTAGGGTTACGTAGTCTTAGATGGTTCCTGGGGTAAAATGAACCTGATGGTACCAAAATTTGGGGGACCGACCCCCAAACCTGAAATGTTTGACATAGAGACGATTCGAAGACTACGTATAAATTGGTGATGGTTCAGTCGATCTTCAATATAATGAGCCATACTTCATATTCATTTTATTATGGGTTTTAGAATAGCCGAGCGCTGCGCAAAAAGGGGGGTAACCAGGCACACTCAACAGAAACTGAAATCTTGGCCGTAAGAACAACGAAACACTTGGGTAATATGTATCGTTTCCTTATGGTATGTATAACCCTCGATACATTGAACGGAAAAAGAATAAATTTTAAAAAATCAAAAAATTTATAAATAAAGAATTAAAAAAAAGATTGTTTTTTTAAAAAATTAATAAAAATTTTTATATAGTTTATTTATTTTTAATATTTGTGATCTGTAAAAAAATATGTTTTGTTAAAAAAATTAAAAAAATGGTAAAAAAAAAAATTAAAATTTTTTTTGATAAGAAAAAATTAAAAAGAAATTAAATCTAATTAAACATTTTTTTATTCAATTTAATTTTTTATTTAATAAAATGTAAAAGTTTTATATTTATATAAATCAAAAGACACCTCTCAAAAGCCTCTGAGGCGCTCGGACGAGCCTCTTGAGCCCTCCCGACCTCAATCCCGCCACCCCAAGCCTCCCGACCGGTCTACCCAGCAATCTATATGCCTGTTAGACCCCTGCCCCCATTTCAGCCTCCCCGTCCCTACACCACCATCCGTCCCCTAATCTAATGATCTGTTGATACGTCATGTCAATAATTTTGTATAACCATTATACACAAAACTGTTCATTTCTTTGTTTTATATGCTTTAACAGTTTGTTAAAACAGATAATTTACCCTTTTCATATTTATAACTTAAGAAATTTTGGGTTTTTACATACCCTAACTGGTAAATCAGTAAATCAAACCACCCCCCCCTCTCCATCCCAAACCCAAATCACTGGATATTATATCATGTAACCATAGTGTATAATTATATAAACAAAATTTGTATCCATAACCGTGTCTATGATTATCAGATCTGAATGATGACTATAATGCAACATCTACAAAGATCCATACTTAGACTACAGTAGAATGTAACTTAACGAAATTGGGGGAAAAAATGGCAGAACGGAACCTACTTACACTTTTCTAACATGTAGCTGTTATTTTACATTAACATGATGTGTAATCGGATTTTAAAGCAAAAATTTATCATAACCTTGTCTAAATATCAATACTGATCTGGAAGTATATGCTTAACAGTATGGCAAAGGTTTCAAACATTCATAAAGCAACATAGTCATCATCTTGGAATCAGCGAATTATCACGACTAACATTCACAAACCTAACACATCTATAAACAGGAATAAACAGTTAACATTACAACTTCCATACTTAAACAACAGTGAAAGTAACGTAACATTGACTGCGCAGAACGGAAGCCTGACATACACTTTTTCTACATGTCACTAATGATGTTTTTACAATTAACATAGGTACCATTTAACAAAAGTTTATCGACAACCTTGGCTAAATATCACACTGATCAATGATATATGACGCTAACGTAACAAAGTTTTTTCACATCAATATAAAGCAGAACATAGCATAACATCTTAGAACGGTATCGAATATTAACAGTACGAGCTCGGGAGCAATCCTAGCAACACATCTTATATCAGCAGGAATAGACAGTCAACATTAACAAAGTCAATTATTAACACTAAGTCGACGTAACTTAACATTTGCATACAATACCTAGACTTATCCACTTTTTCAATTAAGCATATCTCTACATATCATTAGCTATTGTTCGTATTAAACACATGTATATATACCTTCCATATCCACCTACATGCGATTGTACAAATATCATACTTGACAACGCAATATTCATGCGACGTAACAAAGTATCTTTGGCTTAACAAAGCCTAACATATCATATGCTAGCGCCTGCATATAATATACAACACCGAAACCTAACATACCTTAAACACTAATAAACAGCTAACAAATACAAATATAATATTAACAACATTGTGAAGTATTACTACAAAAGCCATAATAAGATACGTGCCTTTCACATTCTAGTTTTTTCTTTTGTTTTAAAAACTTTTATTTATTTTTAATACTTATTTCATAAAACTTTTTTGTTTTTAAGAAACTTTTTAGACATATTGTTAAATTTATTTCTTTTAAAAACTTGTTTTTAGTTTTGATAGGTATAGTATTTGGTTAAAAAAAAAACTTATAATTTTTATAACATTTATTCTTAACATCAACTTTTTTGTGTTTCTTGACTAAATAATGTTACAGTCGAACTGGTAGAGAGAAATTGATGCTTGTACATACCCTAAAACGGTGAATCACTGATCAGTAAATCAAACCACCCCTACCGTCGGACCTCAATCCGCTGACGTTGAGGTTCTATTGAGGTACTTGAGCTAATTTGATCTTTGACTCCAGTCATATTTCGAATATCATATTGTAAATGCTAGACTTTCAACATGTTTTCTTTATCTATATACCCGCCTATCTTGCTGATCTTCTTTACAAAGTTTTTTTCAAACATTCAAATTGAAAGCTAAACATATTTTTTATTGACATAACCTAATGTAAGAATATTAATGTATAACAATTCACCCTAGGCATATTATCGTAAATCACGAATAACGCTATATTACATTTATATATATTTCAATACTTTAACACAACAGTAAGTAACTTTCAAAAACATATAGAAACGTTTTGTGCTATAACATATGTTTCTTCTTTGCTCAATCAATAAAAAATCTTTTAAGCTTCAATTTTAACTTCATTGTTTTGAAAAGTTTTGTGATAAAACAATCAAAAATAGTTGGTGCCGTACATTTCTTTAAAACCTTTTTTAAGGTAACATTCGTTGATAGCAACTTTTAGGCTTAACTTTATTATGTTAATCTTTTGTTTTTACTTACAAAATGATTCTTTTTATCATATGTTTATAAACGCTAAATTAAAATTTACATTTTAACGTATTACTAAACAGTAAAACGCGTAAATACCATAAGATTTTTCAGACGATCAAATATAGCTAACATAACATAACTGGTGCAGAGAAGAATCTAATGTATGACATCAAACCTAACAAAACATACGCATAGCATGGCAACGATCGGAAAGTAACTACTTCTGCTTTACATGACCGTACATCTACTCAACACTGTTTTTCCAACATACTCTATACATATCCTGTTATTTAACATTTAACATCTAGTAAATCATTTAACAAAAATTTATTCACAACATTACTCGCCAACAAGATGATATGCTCTACAGTTTACATAAATATTTTCACATCATATAAGTTAAACGTATTATATCGCTGGAACTAGAGATAGAACAGCACGTAAGATATAAACCTAACACATACCTTTAATGATCGAATAAAATGACGTAACATTAACAAAGAGTTTGTTGCTTTTGGCAAATACTTAAAAATAACACTAAAGTAACTAACAAGTGCATGCAGAAACGAACCATGTACGAAAGCTGATCGTTGTTCCGCTCGTTCATCTATGAGTTCGTCAAAATACAAGTCGAGAAAATTGTTCAGACTCTCCCAATGTAAACTTTTCGATAACATTGAACGCAAATAACCTAATGATTCTTGTTTGGTTCGTTTTCGAAACATTTGCAATACCTTATTGATTCTTGTTTGGAGTTCTATTCTCACATTTAATGGGTTCCAGCTCTCTGTTTCTTCAGTTTTGAACTACTAGGAGTCGAACTATAATCAAATATTATATTAATAAAAGGTTTATGTTCTTTGCTAATGTCTTTCTTTATGTTTTATAACATCTCTATATAATAATCTATTTTTGTTATGAGATTCTGATCCTTTAACAGACTATCTGTGTTATTGTGAGAGTTTTTTTTTACTAAAAAACTTTTTTTTATATTTTATTGATACGATTAAAACTTTTGCTTCTTTTACTAAAAAAACATCTACATATTCTTTTATTGCTGATTTGTTTCTATTGATTGTGGTTCACATTACGGAAATAAAGCTGTAAATCAGTAAATCACCATTCCACCGAGTACCTCCTCATCCGTTCTGCCTCCCTTCTTTTGATAAACTTATCAATCTAATCGATCTAAGTTGATTCACAGTCAGCATTTCGTGTATCATTTTGGATACACATAACATAAAACAAGTGTCATTTATAACTGAATCAAACGAACCCCTTTCGAAACCTCCAACCAAGATTTTTCACATTGATAAAACTAACATAGCATCATCCGGTCTAATAGAATGTAATGTACAACAACACACCTAACACATCTCAAACCTCAATAAACAATTAAAATTAACAAAGTTTCACACTTAAAACATACAGGTAAATTTAAAGCTAACATGAAACATCCTAAAACTTTCTTTCACACTTTCTAAGCTTGATATTTAGCTGTTTGATGAAGATAATCTTTGAGAGCAATAAACCAGTATATTTACAAATTATTTTAATTATGGCTATATGGAGACCAAAGTTGTAGGTACTTCTATTAAAATTCATACGGATCAATGAATATACGTCTAACATAAGATTAAAGTATCACATCAGTATAAAGCTTAACTATATGTATTATACTCTCCGAGCTAAGAAAATATTTAGTAGCGACATCAGAATCCTAGACACAACGTTACCTATAAATAAACTGTCACCATTGATAACAAAAGCTCCACCATTAACATCTAGCATGAGTAAAATATTAAAACGAAGCGTAGAGATGCGTGCGATGTCATCGGTACCGCACGTTTAAATACGGTTAAATAGGTAGGTAATCAGATTGTTGTAGCGAAAAATTGTTTCTTACGCTGAGCCCATTTGAGTTTAAACAATCCTTAACGTAAAAGGGTTCTTGTCTTTCAATCACACATATCATAAGAGCGTGAACAGGGATATAATCACACGAAACGGAACCATAACTGAGGTTTTCATAACGTCTATATCAATTTGACATTGTAAAACTTGTTTAGATATCCTGAAATCAAATCATATATATTCTATTTTTTCACATCTTATGAACTGATCCAAATCAATTCGTGTCCGCTATGCTATCTGTTCGTATTTCCTGTTTCACTTGCGTTATCAGATACTATTCTACGTTATTTGCCTCAAAGACTCCTCCCCTTCTATTCGAAATCATTAAGCGCAAATTACCAGGAATTTGGATCGTGCTTGAGTTTTGTTAACAACGTTTCTCACTTAACAACAGTAGAAGATAACTAACATATAACATACAAATATCTGTAACCTACTCATCTACTTCTCTAACGCAATAACCCTTTACATAACGAATGTTAATTTTACATTAACATGTTAATGTTTAACAGAAAATTTCCGTTCAAATATTCATTAGCTATATATAATACTGCGTTGAAATAAAATAGGATACGCTAGCGTAAATTAAAGTTTTCACATCAGTAAAAGTTAACATAGCATAACCCCGAGCTAAGCAATAATAAGTATAGACTAACGTGACAAACCTAGACACAGCTTATCTACTAATAAGTCCTGTTATAATCATTAACAAAAGTCCGCGCGCGACATTTATCATCAGGTAAGTAACTAACAATGTGCTACATAGAATATGTAATCCTATTCATTCCTTTTTTCGGACTAACGCGAAATCATCTACACATATCTTAAGTGAGCGTGTGTAGTTTTAACTATGTGACTGAGAGTCGAGTATATTAATACGAAATATATATGAACATCTTGAGCGGTGAGAGCGAGTCAGAGCGAGAACAACCGAAATAACGGCTTTACGTAACACTTATCTTGTTACATTAAACAGGTAGTAATTTTAAACAAAAAATGTCATTCATAACCATGGAAACTAAACTATCATAATTCCCCACGAATAATTGCAACACATAACAAGTTTTCTACCCAAACACATACTCATAAAAAATAACAAAAGTTTTAACCATACACAACATAAAAAAATCATTACAATCATATAAAATGATCATAATAAAGTAATAGTTTTACTGATTTCACACTTAAAACCAGTAAAGTAGCTAACATGCGCATACATGACAGAACATAACATATTCTAAATTGTTCGCTAATAGCAAAGTTTCTACCATCTAAACGTAGTTAAACAAGGAACATTATGTCATAATTTGAACCGGTGAAACAATTATCAATAATATCAGTAGCGTGATTTACATACTCATACTCTTACATGAATAAAAGCCTAACTAAGACAATTTGTTTTCAAAATAATGCAGAAGTCATTACATATGTAAATCATATTGAAGCTTAAGAAAAATAATGTAACAATGACAAATCTTAACATCAACTTATCGCAACTAATAATACAGTTAGACGATTAAACAAATTCCACAACTGTACCACTAGTAAAGTAACCAATCATTGCGTACAAAACGTAACCTATTCATTTATTTTCGGGTAGCGGGCTTTTTTTTAAAGCTGATCTCTAACATATTAACGTTAAATTTTACATTGACACATTGAATATTTAACAAAAATTTAATAATAACCGGTTGTCCCCCCCCTAAGAAATTTTGAAAGTCAATAGAAATATTACAGATACAGACCAACGAAAACTGTAAACATAACAAAGCTTTATCCAACATAACATAAAAATAAGTTCTTTGAAAATAAAATACATTGAGAAAATTGTAATAAGTTTTAACATGATTTTAAAGGCAGTAATTGCTTATAAATGTGTCAGGTAAATCAGACCTTAATCGAACCATCCCACCTAATGACCTTTGATCTATTCGAACTATGTTGATTCATGTCATATTCGAAGATCATTTTCGACTGAGAACAGTGACACAAGAAAGTAATAAGTTATTTATATTATACTAAACCTATTCGAATATTATGCTAACCGTAGCAAGTTAGTTTTTACAATAATAAGAGTCAAACATAAACCTGAACTAAAAATGGAATATAATGTACAAGCGACAATCCGTATCGACTACCAATATCGTTTAACGAATAAACTAACTAACATTTGAAACATAACTTATACCGTCGTCGCGCTGCGGGCACTTAACAACAGTAAAGTACCTAGAGCACTGTGACTCATGACGAAACGTAACCTATCTCATGAACTTTTTTTCATAACAGATATCTACTAACATATCAAATGTTTAATGGTTTATACATTACGATCGTAATTCATTATCAACAAATAGTATTAAAGACATTAACCGCGCGTCTGAGATCCAATTCATCTACCTAATCTAAGCGAATACATATTTTGCCGAACGTAACAAGCTTTTGTGTGATCTATCGCTAGTCCGGTAATACTGTGTGTTAGCTACAAAAATTGTCATCAATAAACATTATCATGTCGTAATATATCATTATCCCAACGAATGTATATGCCTATTGCGAAACATATATACAAAGTTTTTAACATCCAGAACACATCTCTTAAAAATAAAGTTTCGCCTTGATATTACTTTAACCCTATGATAATAGGTGCCTTAATGCAACACAAATTTTTTGAAGCATCAGAATAAAGGTAGATCCAATATCAAATAAGCAGAGTCGGCAAACTAAGAATGTATAATGTACAATGCATGTAACCTAGCATAGCCTCGCGTATGAATACATCAGCTAGACAATCATGAAAAATTCCCGACTTATCAGAAAGGTACCATTCACGTAGCATAACGAGGTCATACAAG
>JABUQX010027970.1:5000-20000 GCA_015478945.1 Trachelipus rathkii
TTTATCTTCAAAGGTACGCATTTCAGTTTTGTATAACAGATCCTTGCACCATAATACTCACATCAAAAGCGTTTCGTTTAAATGAGCTGAAAATAGCAGGTACTGATTTAAAATAAGCTCCTCAGAACAAATTCTTCAATGAAGTATTCTTTTGTAGGCAAACTGTAGCGTATCAGCTTTTTTGGGCAATTGTAGTCCTTTCAGAAAACGTGTAACCTTCCGCTTGTAATAATAGTTTCAAGCACATTCTACCTTCTGTAACACTGTCATCCAGAATAGAGACGGTGTAAATTTTCTATGTCCGTATTTAATATCATTTCACATAATCCCACTTCATACTCTGGCCGTTCAAGGTAAACATGGTTAACTAGTTCAGTTGTGAAATCAGCGAGATTATTATCAGGATGTAATTCCAGAGACGCTGAAGATGGTAGAGTTAAATAAAAGTGATCTAACCTCTCCATGATTATAATATCAACTGATTAATGATTCTTAACTTCACTTGCTTTTATATAAGTGTTAAACTTAGCAGGATAACCCCTCCATTTCACCAGTACCTGTTTATTTTTTCCTTTACCTTTTGTACCTAATATTTTTTCAATTTTATATTCGTGAGTTGCAGGATTGAACCTGACTTTTTGTATTTCTTGTTTATAGAACCCTCCTTTTATTTTTTCATTCACCATCTAAATCCTCCAGATAATATAGCTTTAAACTGTCACGGCTTAGGGGTCTGATATTGTGAACTTTAAAAACTTCCGTAGTCCATCCGGCTTCATAACCCTTTCTGAATCTTTCTGCTGTTCGAGATACTCTTACATAATCGTTTACCTTTATTCCTGAATTATCTTTTATTTTGTTTTCTTTTTCACCCCTATACGATGTATAACCTCTCGTTTTCGACATTTCTAAAGGAGTTGACTTTATAGTTCTATGGTAAGACCTGTTATAGGAATAAGCCAGGTCATCCAGTATATCAATATATTTAAAAGTGTTCATCTTAGTAAAATACCTATGCATGCGCTCTTTAATAGTACCTGTACTCTTTCAATTCTATGGCAGCTTTTGTTTAACGGAAAATGTATTGTATAGCTAACCATACTCCCCAGCAGCATCTCCCTGAACGCCGCGCCCCTGAAACTCATTCCTGAATCTGTCCAAAATGATTTAGGTGTTCTCCGTTCGTCCTTTATAATTTCAAGTACTGCACTGGCTACTGTAGCTGATCTTTTATCTTTTAAGGGTTTCAGCCATAGGTATCTAGAGTATACGTCAATAGTAAAAAGTATGTATTGAAAACCGTTATTATAAGAACTATATTTAATCATCTCAGTTAAATCTAATTGCCATACACTATCGACCTGGGAGGCTATGGTTTTCCGGGTAGGAAATTTTTTTCTTACAGGCTTATGTTATATAAATGCCTCTTCCCCTCTAGATATTTTTTTTATAGCTATATTTTCTCAATATCAGGATGATCTTCAAAATGGCCCGAATCTAGTGAAACCAAAACAGTATTAGGTTCCCTCGAGGTGAAGTAATGTTTATCAAAGACGACTCTCTTCGCACCCATGCCTAGCTTACTGACAAGTATGTAAACGGCTTTATATAGTATATATAATTATCTATATATATATACTACATATCATACTATATATATATAATAGTATATTATATGATATATATATTTAAATATATAAACAAAATAAAAATAACCTAAAAAAAAATAATTAAATAAAAGAATAAAGATAATAAAATAGAGAGAGAGAGAGAAATACAAAAATAATATATACAGTATAAAATTAAATAAAATAAAATGTATCAAAATATAATAATAATAATAATAATGAATAATAATAATAATAATAATATTATTATAATTATATTATATATTATATTATATATATATTATATATAAGTATATATAATTTATATAATATATATAGTAATATATATATTTATATACTACCACGTATAGGCCAGTTCCAAAAACTAAATAGTAATTTACTAAAAGAATATAAAAACATTTTTATTTTCAAAAAATACGGTAATATTTACACAGAGGTAGTAATATTGTTTACAGTAATAATAACCATACCACTCCACTTCACTCCAACTTAACATAGCACCTCGAGAATTGCCTTGCGTGTTCGATTGTAGGAAGCATACATCTACCTTCCCTCCCCGGCTAATGAAGGAGTACTTTCTGTAGCTGAATACTTCAAGAGTATGATTTTTTACAATCATATTACCGTTCATTTTCTTCGTTTTCCATACACGAGTTAAATAAGGTCACGGACCTCCATCATCTTAGCATATATATATAGGAGAGAACATAAAAAACTTTCGCAATAGATACTGTAAACCAATCGATGCGCAGTGTTTATGAGTTCCTCCAGGGTGTTCGTATATATATATATAGAATTCTTCGTTCATCTTTAGGAACATCTCAATAGATTCTTTACCGCTTATTGAGTAACAGCACTATCACTCCTTGCGAGAAAACGATGACGTATTACCGGCGAAGCCAGCTATACTCTCCTGGAATGTTTTATATCATGCTAAAGCGAGAGAAACCCGATTAAACGCTTGATCGTCATGGGCACCCTATCCAGATAACCCCATTCATTTCAACAAGCTGAGGTTATGTAATCTTAATAGATATCCTAGAGGAGACAGCAGCCATGATGATGCTCTGAGACTTTCAACCGAGATGATACGCGTGATTATCAAGCCAGTAAGGAGCTAAGCATGTAACTGTGAGAGATCCCAGAAGGCCTGTCCTTCTTAAAACGTAAAGTAATGCGCAATGCCTGATGCCCACCAGACAAGACGATAAGCTCCTGACCGGTGATATTTCTACTAGGCAAACGTCATTTGAGTCGTACACAACTATACCAACTGGAAGGAAAGGAATACAAATATAGTGGTTTGGCCAGAGACGCTCGCTTTTATTAACTATGAATAAGAGGTGGGCACAGTCACTCTCACTCTAGCTCCGCCCCTATGTCTGCTACGGTTCCCGTCAGTCCATCATAAACCTAGGCTTAAGAGTTATGATGGTGAAACATAAGAGGCGGAGTTACACTTTTAGACCTAATTGAGTTAACGTCGTTCTTGTATATACAAGAATGTTCTTGTTTGCTCACGAATAGCCTTGCACGATTCGGTTGCTTCATTTCCTTTGATGAGAGTGAATCCATTGTATCTTTCTATTCAAATCCCGTAATGTATATTACATCCTTAACCAGTTTCGCGCTAATTCAATTCGTTCTCTTCTTATTACTGGCGGTCTACTTAGGACTTTTCTTTAACAATGTAAAATTTGATTGTAAGGTCGTTCATTAGGAACTACAGGTTCGGAAACCGATGATTGATTATCCCAATCCTGTAGCCTCTGCTTATTATGAATTAAGCTTCGAGGAAAATTGATCCCCTGTAACTCGCGTTTAATGACATCCGAAAAAAAAAAAAGAAAAAGAAAAAAAAAAAAAAAAAGAAAAAAAATTTAAAAAAAAAAAAAAAAAAAAAAAAAGACAACTAAAAAATTAAAATAGAAAATAAATAAAAAATATAAAATAAAAAGAAAAAAAAAAAAATGAAAAAAAAAGGTTATAAAAAAAAAAAATAAAATAAAAAAAAATAGAAAAAAAAATAGAAGCAAAGAAAAATGAAAAAAAAAAATTTATATATATATAAAAAAAATACGAAACAAAAAAATGAGAAAAAACTGGTAATAGCGGCCTTCTTTTTCCAAGCCGGAGCTAAGTCTGAAGAGCAAAGTAACTATAACATTTGGACAGGGGTTGATCATTAATCTACAGATGCTGACCACATTCGTGCCAACGCAAACGTAATGATTGTGACCTATCATAAATGCGTTTCGCTGTTGATCTCTTGCAAATGTAGGTGGCAAGCTGTTTTTTAAAAATTTTTTGAGTGGCTCTCTGTCAAAGTCCCTTTGTGAAACTTCCTTTGAAATAGGATGCATTCCTGTATACTGTCTTCGAACTTCTAATTATTTTATGTAATATATTATGTCGCACGCCCCCTCGCCCCCTCCGCCCGACCCCGACCTACCCGCCGTGATATTTAACCTTTTCGTCTATATATACTTTTGAAGGGTAAGCGATAATTCCTTTTCAAAAATGAGTGATCTGTTACAAGCTCGGCGGGATCGAGTGAAAGCTCCAGTGGGCGATGAGGTATTAACACACGAATATCCACTGGAAGTTTGTAATACTGCTCACACGGATACTACAGCCTTCTTCATGTCTTAGGCGTGATTCCTCGCACACTTTGAGACACATACGGAGGAGTAATGAAGGAAAAAGCTGTAACAGTTATTTTACTCGTTTAAATTCTTCGTTCCTTAAGCCTTTGACGGACATATGTATATATGAAGTTGCTGTGACGACGTAAATTTCTCTTCTGATTAGTTTTCAATGGTATGACCTGTTTTACCATATTTAAGCAGACCTCACAGACACAGTTTACAAATGCAGTGTTTTTTAGTAATTTCGCTTTTTCTTTTTTACTTAGTTTCTTATATTTTTTCATCAACGGCAAATATTTCTTTATCAACATTAATTCAAAAGTGAATATAAACAGTTTCGATTTCGGAAGGTAGAATGTTTGTGCGGAGTAACACTCTGTGTATGTGTTTTTAGGGTGAAGTTCACACATCAAATAACCGTGGGGGCTCGAAGTAACCTCTTTATATACTTTTAAGAACTCTTCTTTCCTCTGAAGGGGGAACATTTGGCTGGCTAGCACGTTGATCTGACTCATGTCCCTTCTCTGACCGAAAAGAATCAAGTACTGGGTATTCAGGGAGATACTACGCATATGTTTACTTTGGTGAAAAATGTTCTGTGTAATAAAGAACACTGAGATATTTAGATGGTGAGAATAAACAGTAAATGTTTCTGCTATCTCAATATTCACCTTATGCATGAGATCGTCCAATATTATAACCTTATGTCCTTTTATATCCTCTAACGATTTTACGTCATAGATGCCTTCATGGAAATGAATAAGGTTTTTATATTCGTTAAACTTTGCTGAAATACGTTATAGACACCATATTATTTTTCACAGGTGGCTCTCAAATATCCAATTCACTTAATAATTTAGTACTGCAAATGACTTTTCCGCATCCGTTGATCCGGCTTATAAGACATTTGCAGGTGTACGGAACACTGAATTTACACACACCTCCATGCTTGCCGCTTGTTAGTTCAGTTAAGGATGTAGTATAACATAAGATTTCCTTTTAAATATATTTATACGTTAATCTAAAGGCTCGTTCTACGCTTATCTTCAAACTTTACTTCTTTCGAAAGCTTTACAATATATGCCACTCGTTCAGGTGCGTTTCCAATAGGTATCTCTTAGTAACATGCGCGCCATCCTCCTAATTATATGTGAAGAGAATCACGTATAGAAAATCATAGCATGTTTATTTTCTGGTCCATCAGTGTAAATAGATTCACACCATTGTTTTTTAAACATTGAAATAAATTTATACATGTCTATGATCTCAAGAAGAATTCAATAATATCTTCAGAGTTTACCGTAAGCATTTTCTTAAATGTGTAGTATTCCTCATACAGCATATAATGGGCCGCATTTACGTGATTACTCAACATTTCAGCCCTTACACTCTGTAATAACACCCTCTTGCGAATCTCGGTCATATACTTCAACTGTTGTATTCCTGTAATAAAGAAACCGTAACGGGTGCGTTTAAATGTACACGAGTTATACGCTCTCCATACTCGTACCTCCATTCTGATTATGTTATGTTTCTTTGAAAACTCGATAGTGAGTTGTTTAGGTTTCCTCGTTACACTCTGGCTGATAACTACTTTTGTGCCGATTAAACTGCCTGATGGATTACTGCACGGCGAAATGAATGTTTCGGCCTGTAAACATACATTAAGTAGTTCTTCTGTATTCATAAATACCCTCTGGTTACTATAGTTTGTACGGTAGCTAGCACACGTGTAAAATTCACTACCTTCGGGTCTTCTTTTATAAACAATTGAAACTCCATAGGTTGGAAGAATTTCCTCCCACTGTACAATGTCGTGTATAGAGGTGAAACGGTTAAATCGGGGCATGATGAACACAGTAAAATAGCAAGGTTCTTTACACGAAGGTTCGATAACACTTCTTACTCGCCTAAAGGTTACAATGGAACTGAGGACTCATCAGAATATATATAACCTTATCTAGGTAAAGTATATAAGAGGTGTGATATTATATTCTATTCATTCTTAGGAAAGCTTTTGAACCGACAGGATGCATTTCTTAACCAGTGCGTCTGATGGCTGTTGTAAATCAGAATTAAATCTTTTTAATGTTCCACCCACCCAAGTTAGTCTGATTAATAGCAATTACGTATCTATCAATCCCACTCACTCGATTACCAATAGCGATGCACCTTTAGAGTTTATAGTAACTGGATCGGGGGACTTTTACATCGATCCCTGTGACATCCATTTATACTTGAAAGTGAAACTTTTATCAGAAGACGGAAGCGACCTACCTATATCCGATGATCATGTTGTTTACACTGAGAGTAACTTCTTGTATACAGCTTTCAGCCAGTTGGAAATATTCCTTAATGAAACACCTGTTAATTCAGCTACAGCCTTATACCCTTACAAATGCTACATCAACAATCTTTTAAACTTTAGTGAAGATGCGAAACAATCCCACCTGCAATCCTGTGGGTTCTACAGCTTTAAAGATGTAGATAAGCATATTGACAGGGCAGCGAAATCTCCAAGTAACACCTACGAATTTTACGGTCGACTAATGGGGGATCTACTTAATCAGGAGCGACTTCTACTCCCCGGTGTGGAACTTAAGTTGAAATTGACTAGGTCTGCACCACAGTTTGCATTGAAAGTAAGCACTAAAAACGGTGCTACGAGTACTCCACCATCCCCAATTTTCAAATTGTTGGAGACCTATATTTATGTACGCAAAGTGAAACTCACAGCTAACAGACATCTTGAAATTGAAAAATCACTTCTTTCCTCAACCGCAAAGTACCCATTGATACGGGTGGAGACCAAGATTTTTAACTTTACACCTGGCTTATCAAATATTAATATCCCCAACATTGTTAACGCTACTCTACCGTTGAAAGTTGTAGTAGGTATGCTTGAGCATACAGCTGTAACAGGCAAGTATAAAAAGCCCACCTTTAAATTCCAACATTTCAATTTAAAACGGATCAGTCTTCAAATCGATGGCCATTCACACGGTAGGGATTACGAAACGTCTTATAGCACCATTCCCTATGAGTCGTTGTGTTCTCGGCCTTTCTACGATCTGATAGCTCAAACTGTGCAGTGTAGTGATTCAGGAACGGGAATTACACTACAAGATTACGTTGACAATTCTAATTTATATGCTTATGAACTAACGGCCGATCTTTCGTCGTCTGCCTCTACTCATTTAAGCGCTGTAACGAGTGGATCCTTAGGACTGAATTTAAATTTTGCATCGAGCTTACAGGTTCCTGTTTCAGTCTTGGTTTATATGGAATACCAGAGTCTCGTTGAACTAGACAGAGTTAGAAACGTGCTTCTAACCGGTTAAACATGAACGAGACCGAACTTGGCGTATTACTGACATCAGTAAGGGGTTTCAAGCATACGTATGCCAGTAATGAATTAGAAGATATAAAAATAAGAGTAAACGAAGGGTTGATATTTAACACTTCACCTAGATGGGAAACTGCTCAGGGTCATTGGGCTGTACTGTACAAACTTGATGAAAACTGTATGATTCTAGTTGATTCACTGCATCAATCGAATATATATTCAGCCCCTTATATAAAGCAATTCCTAAGAAACAATAATTCAAGCTATATGAAAACCTTAACGTTTCCGATACAATCATACTCGTCACAGCTATGTGGACTCTATGCCGTTTACTTTTTACAAGGATTACTTAAAAAGCGCACTCTTGAAGATCTCGTTAATGTATTCTCAGCTAAAAACCCAATACTCAACGATTTTATTATTGTTCAGGAAATTCTAAAAATGATGTAATTTTACTCAATAAAAGAATATTTTTATAATTGCGTTTCAGTGTATGATTCCTCATCGTATTCCATTTATTTTAAAAGAAAACTATAGCGTATAATAATATTTAAGAAATATATATTATATATATATATATATATATATATATATATATATATATATATATATATATATATATATATATATATATATATATATATATATATATATATATATATTAGATTTAAGACATTGTCTTCATTTGAAATACATATGTAAACTTTAAAGAGTACTAGTTAACCTTTACGCACATTAGGCTTAAAATATATACCCTAAGGGCTAAATTCTTGCATATAAAAACCTTGACGTCAAGGTATATTTAGTCAGAGTGTTTCAAGGACTGCCGCGTATTGGCTGTGAATTACATATGCTCTAATGTAATAATATTGTTTATATATATATATATATATATATATATATATATATTTTTATTTCTATATATATTTATATATATAGAGAGTATATATATATATATATATATATAATAATTTTATTTTACTACAGATATGTATATATATATATATATATATATATATATATATATATATATATATATATATATATATATATATATATATATATTCATTTCTGTTTCAGTGTTTTACACTCTGTGGAAAGAATTGTTGAAGAAGAAAACGGAAATATGTCTGGAACTAATCAAAAACGAGGATTAAAACGTACTTTCAGTGGAGATGGAGAAACTGTGTCAGAGTCCGTACTCGTGGAAGTAGTCGATGAGGTGGAATTAGTAGAAGCTGTGCGAACCTATGAAAAGGCAGTCGAGGCTGATGATGAACGAAGACAGAATATCGCCATGCCTTGCAAAAGGGTAAGTGACGTTAAATTATTATTATTATTATTATTATTATTATTATTATAATTATTATTATAATATATATATATATATATTTATTTTACAGCGTAAGGTGGTCGAACCGACCGAGAACGAAATACCCCTTCCTGTACCAGCGAACACTAATGAAATTGATCTTGATATATCTACGGATAATGATGAGGAATATGTACGAGCTGCACTTGAAGCTGAGAGAAAGATGGACTTATTTCTTAATCCCCAAGCTAATGAAAATAGGATTCGACCTAGAGTAAGTTTCTTAAGCGTTATTATATTCATAGACGTTATTACAATAGATATTCTTATATATATATATTTATATATAAAAAATAATTATATATATATATATATATATATATATATATATATATATATATATATATATATATATATATATATATATATATATATATACTTATAATACTGTTTCATTACAGTGTGATAATGCTCAATGTGTCAATAAAGCCGGAGGTGATCGGAATGCAAATAGTCCTGTTAAGAGAAGGTTGATATCCAAGCTCGAACGTCGTAAGCTTCAACGTAATAATGCTGAACGAGCCAAATCCGAAGCATCAACCAGTGTCGCTGAAGAAGCAGGTGCCGCACAGCTTGGTGGAGGATGTATTTCTACAAACCGAACCAGTAACGGAGGAAATCAAGGAATGGTATGTGTATTTCAGTATATGATTTTCCTATATATCTCTATAGCTGTTCTATAACAATCTACATTTAGTTTTTATATTTACATACATGTTTTCTCCCGTCTATAGATTACACGCAGGAAGCCCAGCAGTCCTAATAAGAAGAGGTTAATCTCCAAGCATGAAAGGCGTAGACTTCGTCGTATCGCTGATGCCAAAAACCGTAACGGTTCAACAGGTCGTGGTGCAGTAACTGGTAAATCCAATTCAGATCGTACAGACAGCGATTCCCCAAGTCATTCTACGCCTCTCAACGCTGAGACGAAAAACCAAGGAAAGGTAAGCATATTTCAAATTCTGGAATCCGTATATATTACACCTATAACAGTCTACAATTAGCTTACACGTTCTTTTTCACCTTTCAACAGAAATCATCTGGAGTGCCTGCCCGTAATCAGCACGCCTTAAATACTGGTGAATCCACTGAATCTCCAAATACCCGTGAAGATAACCCCACCCCCTTATCTGAAGCGAATATCCCAACTTCGGAATCGTCGGTAAGTTACAATCTAATTATTCTATATATTACTGAAAAATATTACTGAAAAATATTGTTACATATTAGTATGTTACACAGTTGTTTATGAATTTTCATTCTTTTTCCAGAAAAAAACTAAACAGAAAGGGCATCCTGGCCGGATTGTAGATGACGGGGCTGTTGCGGGACCTTCACGCATAGAGGTGTTTCATGACGATGAGGAGGAGGAGGTTGATGAACCACCTGCACCTTTCTCTACAGAGTTGTTAAAGGTAACACGTGAAGGATCTACGCGTAATTCAGGGATTATCGACCACCACCGCTACAGAGTACGTATCGACACCAGACGGGTCTTTAATGGAAATCGAGACATTAACGATGTGTTAGTAGCTGTCATACACAGTGTGATAGAACAAGTAAGAAGCGTAGTGACATATCGAGAGTATACCCTCAGGGCAGGTTTCCTTTTTACGGATAGGAATGGAGGCCAATTCCACATCCGTATTCCTCATGAAGAGATATCTCGACCAAATCTCGCCCAGTATCTGTCGGATCGTTTTCTAGAACTCTTTCAGTCTGGTGACCAAGCCATGTTGGACGATTTTGTTGTAGATGTCCAGATATGCCATAATCCAGAGGGTAATGGTCCAATTGACCCTTCTTCTGTGTACTTTAAACATAAAGATGTTAATAAAGTACAGTTAGGTATAAATAACGAGGATAGGAGTGTAAGAACAAGTGTAGGATGTGGATTCAGGGCTATAGCTGCATGCTATAAGCTCCACCATCATGTACCTAAAAAACCAGGGCAGTCTGCGCCTAAAATAGGTAAATTTTATCCTAATAATCTACATGAAATAGGTGAAGAGATCGCAACTCGTTGCGGTCTGACTTATGAAGAACCCCTAAAGGCAGATGATTTTGCCGTAATAGAGGCGACATTAGGTTGCCGTATATTTGTTTTCTCTAAAGATGAGAACGGTAAACTCGAAATAGTGTTTAAGCCTCATGAACAGAATAGGGACTTACCTCTTTTTGTAATAGGATATGACTCCGAGGAAACCCATTATTATTATCCTTTTCCCGGAGATTCCATCAAGCTAGCTTTAGGAAGTGTAGAATCTAGGAATATATTGGGACCAGTTTTTTGTCATCAGTGTTATAGTTTCACCGACCATTTAATTAATCATTTACAAAACGAATGCACTGAATACAGATGCGGGCAATGTTTAACTTATAAATGTAAAGGAAAAAGAGGCGATATATCTACGCTTTTACATTGTGATGATTGCAATCGGGATTTCTATAATGCGGAATGTCTTAAATTACATGAAGACCTCACATGCAAATACCTTAAAGTATGTAATTTATGCGATAATGAGATAGTAGCCGATAAACAGGGTAAACACCGACATGACTGTATGCATATTAAATGTGGAGTATGCGACGAGAAGTATGGAATAGAAGGGGATAACCATAAATGTTTCATGAAGAAAACCAAGGTACCAACAGATGATGCTTTCGCCAAACGTAAGGACACCTTTACATTTTATTATGATATCGAAACCTATAATCATAATAAGCGTGAAGAGGAAGGAGGCCGCATAAAAACAGATATGCTGCCATACATTCTAGTGAGTATGTTAGTATGCAGTAACTGCGGCGAGGAAGAACTAGACAATTCATCGCCGTGTGAGACTTGCGGTACGGTTCGAACTGAAATATTCAAATTGAATCTGGAAGCAACAGAAGAGTATGAGAAGTGTCCTGTCGATCTATTTCTCAACTATATATTCAGATTTGCCGAAAAACACAAGAAGTCGAACATACTAGTTGCAGCTCATAACGGCGGTAAGTTCGACAATCAGTTTGTTTACAGCAAACTGTTGGCCAGACCTACCGTCCATTCCATATCCTCCAATCCCGTGAAGCGTGGAACCAAAATTATAACTATGACCGCTAATCACAACATCCAGTTTAAGGACACGTTAATGTTTATGCCTTGTGCCTTGAAAAAACTCCCTAAGTGCATGGGTATTACAGGTGAACTTTCTAAAGGGTTCTTTCCTTACCGTTTTCTTACCCTTGAGAATATAAATTACAAGGGAAAAATTCCGGATAAGGAAACCTTTGAGACACATCGCATGTCCGACAGTGAAAAGGCTGATTTTGAACGCTGGTATCAATCATTTAACAATAAGGACTACGATATCATGAAGGAGTGTACAACGTACTGCGTTCAAGATGTTAATATTCTACGTCAATCCTTCGAGAAATTCAGGGGCATCTTCCTTAAGGATCATAAAGTCGACTGCTTACTTGATTGCTCTACCATTGCGGCATTATCGTTCATGATATATAAAATGCACTTTATGCCTGCAAATACACTGGCCCATATAGGTCGTACTGATGAATCAAACTACTCATATGATGGTGTGAAATGGCTTACGTTCATGGAGATGTATAAGGGTCATCGAATCGAACATGCAAGGAATGGTGGCGAACGTAAATTTAAAATCAAAAACAGGTATCTAAAGCCTGACGGTTACGTTGAAATCCCAGCTGAAGACCACGTACCCTTTGACATTAATGAGTTCTTATCGTCCCGTCAACTCAACGTTAATGAACAAATGATAGAACTGAATAACAGCCGCCCCCCTCCTCCAACTGGAACAACCATGAAGAAGGTTGTCTTACTCTTCCACGGCTGTGTATTTCATGGACATCAAGCATGCAAGAAAGGCTTAGAAAAACTCTATGGCAAATCAAGTCTTGACAGGTACAGTACAACCATGAGACAAGAAGCTGATTATAGGTCGCAAGGTTACGAGGTTATTAGAATATGGGAGTGCGAATGGACGAAAATGAAAAAAGAGTGTGAGGTCACTGTTGTAAACAACAATGATGAAACACGAACTGAGAAGTTAGGTAGATACGTGCAGTCAATTGGTAATGATCTTGCAAATGCTAAACTAGAGGTAGGTGAAGCGTTGTATGGGGGGCGTACAGAGCCCTTCGTATACTATTATCCACCGACAGAAGGTGTTCAATTGAAGTACCTAGATTTCACCTCACTGTATCCATTTGTCCAGAAAACAAAACCCTTTCCAGCAGGCACACCCACGAAACTTGTAGGTAGGGATCTTCCTTCCATCGAAAAGTTCGTTCAAGAAATGAATTCCACTTATTTCGGACTATCGTATGTTTCGGTATTACCACCTAAGAACCTGTACACTCCTGTCCTCCCTGCCCGATATGACAATCGGTTAATATTTTCTCTTTGTAGAACATGCAGCGCATGTGGCTATGAAGGAAAATGCAGACATACGGACAACCAGCGCATGCTAAAAGGCGTATACTGTAGTCCTGAGCTGGAATTAGCTGTAGAGAAAGGCTATAAGATTAAAAAGATCCATGAAATATGGAAATTTACACCTTCAAATGACATATTCGGCAAATACATTGAAACGTTCTTGAAATGGAAGACTGAGGCCTCGGGGCTACCGGATGGTGTAACCGATAAAACCTGCGAAGAATTCCTTCAATACCTGCAAGATTTCAAGGACATTGAGGGGGTAACACTTGAACCAGACAATATTGAAAGCAACCCTGGAATGCGATATATAGCTAAATTACTTCTCAATTCATTATGGGGAAAACTAGCTCAACGTATTCCCAAGAATGAGGATATCGTATGCACGAGTTACGCCCAGGTCTGGGAATTAATGAAGAGAGCTGATCTTAAGGTTAGAAATATCATTGTGTCGGGGGATAAACATATAGTTGAAGTTACACATACCGCCTTCACTAATAAAACAGCAAAGGCTACAAATGTAGCTGTTGCGTCCTTTACCACAGCTTATGCGAGGGTCGAATTATATAAACTCCTCGATTCTCTAGGCCAGCGTGTACTTTACTGTGATACCGACAGCTGTGTTTTCACAGCACGAAAAGGCGAATATATTCCTGATACTGGAAAATTCTTAGGAAACCTGACGGATGAGATAGGACCTGGAGAAATAGCTGATAGTTTCGTGTGCACTGGCCCCAAATCCTACGCCATTCGAATAAAGAAGAATGATTCGAGTTTTGCTTACATCTTGAAAGCAAAAGGCTTAACGTTGAATAAGGATACCGAGCACATAATTAATTTCCATGGCATGGCTAAGATTAACTTTTGATAAGATGATTAAGGATATTGAGAAGACCAAGAATCGTGATTGGATGGTATTAAACGATGATAACCACTTCTACAACATGATTAAGGATACAGACGTAACAGCATTAGCTGTTACGCAAATGATGAGTGAAGAAGATGGCGAATCTTCACTTCACAAAGATATCCATAATCTAGACGACTCCGCACAGCCATACGTAAATAATGAAAAACATTACCGAGAAGTGTGGGTTCCTGATATGAAAATGCGGGCCAATAAGATAGGAAATGTCACGCTAATAAATGGTATTAAAAGGTTCCGCCACACCTCAAATAAGAGGAATCTTGTTTTAGGTAGCCCGCACTGTAGCACAGGGGTATGATGGTACGTTAATTTCATTGTTAAAATAAATAGCAATTTCATTGTAATGCACAAATATAATATATGTATATAATGTTAAAATAAAATATTTATTTGTTTTATAATATATGTATATTTTGCTAAAATAAAATATTTATTTGTATTACTCTTTCATTACCATTTTTATTTATCTGTGTTGCCATTTTATTTATTTATTTTTATTTGGGTTGCCATTTATTAATTTAAAACGTAACATGACTGTAAAGTCATAGAATGTGTAATGTATAACGGTCATAAAGATAAAAACTGTAGGTGTCCTCATAGCGCAGTGTATTAAGCGCATGTA
>JABUQX010027970.1:22500-30000 GCA_015478945.1 Trachelipus rathkii
ATTTAATAAAATCTGTAGATGGGAGTGAGTACCCTGCATACATGGTAGAGCGAAGGTTAGTGGGGCCAATGTGGAGAGTGCAGTGGCCACTGCGCAAAATGATTTTGCTGGGTAGAGAGAATAACACAACAATATTGACTTGTATTTAGCCTGTCCCTCGCTGCGATCATTCGTCCGCACTACCTCTAGTAAGATCGAAAGCCTTGTCGGGGAGCATGATACTAATCAGTTGATGGGAGGCAATCATCCGGGAGGTTTCTAGAACAGCTACAGAAAGAGGATGCGGCCATTCTGGCCTCTCTCTCAACGATTTCGTTGCCAATCACCCCTACGCGAGAGGAGGTCTAACAGAGTGTAATTTGCTTCTTGCGAGAATAGAGCAGCCGAAGAAATTGTTGTACAGCAGATAAAATTGTGTTTTTAGAATAGGGTTTTAAACCTGAGGCGCTGATGAACCGAGTAAACGCGTGAGCGAATTGGTTATGGAATTCAGAGAGGGCAATCATTATTGCCATTAATTCTGTCGTAAAAATTGAAGCATGACAGGTGAGGGTATGGGAGAGGTTGCAATGAGGGAAGATAACAGATGTACCAACACCGTCCCCTGTTTTAGAGTCGTCAGTAAATTCTGGAGTAATTTCCCTGTGAACTGAGGAATGAGACAAGGATCATGCCTTTAACAAGGCAGCAGGGTGACTGATTAGAGAGAAAGGTCAAATAGAACAGTGATGGTATTATGAACAGCTATATAATCTTCATCATAGAGAAGAGAAAGGCAGCACTTAAGGTTCTGTAAAGGGATGTTGAGGAAGTTAAGAATACAAACTGTGTTTGATAATGGACAAAAAAGAAAAATTCTGAGATATATCTAGAGGAATTGATGTCAGAGTAGATGATATTGTGGTTTGAAAGCAAAATAACTTGTGCACATGATGTATTCCCTTCGAAGAGAAAGTGGCACCACATCAGATTAACTTAGGCTCACCCAGAGGTGACGATCGAAGCTCGGGAGACATGGTCGCCTCATTTTGGATAGATCTAACAGATGTAGGAGAGTTTGGGAAGATGACCAGGTATATACGCAGCCATAGTCCAACTTTCGACGGAATTAGGCGATGGTAGACGTAAAAGGGATCAGTGATCAGCAACCAAGATTTTTAGTGAGAATAGGCTGGTCAAGTACACGATTGCAAATCGTTTTCAGGTGTTTAATGTGCTGTGCAAGTGTTAGATGGTCAACCAGAATGGGGCCTAGAAATTTGACATGTGAAGTTGTAATAGCAATCTACAGGTGTTAGGTTCGATGAGGATTCCATGTTCTTCACTCCTTTTTCGAAATAAATGTTGAAGCTGTGGTGAAAAAAGCCATGGGAGTTACTTCATTGTGAAATATTCTTAATAGCTAGTTGGAGTTGACGTTCAAGAAATGCTAGTCTGGCACCAGTAATATATAGCGTCAGATCATCAACATCATAGAGAGAAAAATTGACAGTCGTTGGGACAATAGTAGGGATGTCATTGAATCCAAGAGCAAATGTAACTGCCCTTCGGAACACCCTTATTCAAAGTAAAGTGGTGTGATAGAGCAGAAGAGCGCCGGACCTGGATGGATCAGTTTGACAGAAGGATTTTAATAAAGATAGGGATATGTCCTCTGAAACCGAGTGAGTGGAGTTTAAAGAGAATCCCATTTCCCCACGCTGTGTCATATGCTTTTACAAGGTTAAAAAAGACACAAGAACCATCCCACCAGTTGAGAAGAATTTCCGGATTCAGTGGTCCAGTTTTAACAAGGGATCCGCGGTCGAACGATTTTTTTCGGAAACCAAACTCTAAGTTTAAAGCAGTAGTCACGACAATTCCAGCAATGGAAGATGACCATACTGTGTTTGTTATGAATATTATGACAGTGGTCATTTTGAGACGATTGTTTCAATGTGACTAGGTGTATTGTTGGAACTGGATACAGTTGGGGAAGAAAGGCTGACACATGGGTCCAGACGAGGAGGAGCAACAAATCCTGGTGGCAAGGAATAGTCGTACAACAGAGATTTTTTTATATGGAGCGGGTTTCTGGCGGAGTTCATGGGTCGATTGTGAGTGGCTTCCTCATGAATGGAAGTAAGTCAAGTTCAACCAAGTCCATGCTATTGTGTGGACTTGATTGATCTTGAAAAAGCTCATGTTTAGGAATGGAAGCGATATTACCATCTATCAAGCAAGCAGAGTCAGAAATAGGTGGAGAATATGGGACTGTTCTGGAGATAGTGTGGGATGGTGTCACGGAAAAGGTGTCACCTATTTGTAAGGCAGATAGAGTTGCGATACAACCAATTGCAACCGAAACCCCATCCTTCAATCAATAACCACACACAACATCAACCAACAGAGCAAGCCATCAATCTCAATCTCCCACCATATCCCCCCTCCTCAACCATCAGTCTCTTCTTTTCATACCGCTTTACAACCTCCTACCCAACCCCCACTAACCCAAACTCCTCCTCAATTATCGCCTTCACCCTCTCTTATCTCACCACCTCTACCCCACCCTTCTCCTAAAATCATGTCCCCCTACTCACACACACACTCCACATTCCAGAACACTCCCCAGAACAACTCTCTTTCCCAAATCTCCTTGATTTCTTTTTTTTTTTTTTACAGAAGATAAACACCACAGCTCACGGGCAGAGCCCTAATCTAGGAGGGGGTGTACTCAATTTACGTCCGAGCAGGACGGAGCCAAGCCCAAGGAGAGAATAGCTCACATTCTCCCACCCGACCAGTTATGAACTGGGACCCTCGCTTTGTTTGGCGAGTGCTCTCCCACTGAGCTACCGGGTGGCTTTTAGTATAAATATACTAATAAATGAATATTTTAATGAATTTTGAAAATCTGAATCGATGGTGAAGCTCAAAAAGTTGGTAAAAAAAACAACTGAAAATGAGAAAAATTTCGAGATGAAAATAAGGCTTCCAATTATTTTCGTTCTACTTTTAATTCATAAAAACAAGCTTTTGGCTTGCTACTAACGGAGCAAGGCTTGTCTATATAAGTATAACACGTATACCCAATCTATTTCTTAACTTAGACATATTCCCCTCTCCACCATGTCCTTCACCTCCATCTTCAAAGGAAATAATAATAACCTAACTTACTCTCACCCTTCCAAATATATTCCCACAAACCGAAAACCCATCCTCTCAAAATTCATCACCTACAACACTCCCCGATTATAGACAACTTGATCCAAGCTATCGACCACCTCATTATAAACACACCCAACAACCTCTCTCAATGACATTAGGCTGTCAGATTAAACAAGGTTAACCCCAACAACCAACTCAACAACCACAAACAACTTCTACCTCTTCTCCTACCCCTTCTCCTATCCAAAAAACGTTCTTCTTCCGGCCCAACTTCATGCAAATTTCCTCAACGCGGAGAAACATTTAATACCAATATGAAACACACAACACAAATAAGTCTCATTTTAGCAACTATAAGACTTATTTAACACATTGTCAACCTAACAATTAAAATACATAAAAAAAATCATTTAAAAAACAAAACAATTAAACTTGAACAATTATTTGAAAATCCCTGGTTATTATCACATACAAATCACGCAGACACCAAAATTAAACTTTTTTTTTTTTTTAATTTGGGCGGTGAAATTTTAAAAACACTTTTCGGCACCGCAACCTCCAAGGATCTGGAGATCATTTCAAAGGAAGTGAATTTAATGCTGGATTCGCGATTCAATTCAGAAACAGCCAATCCCCCTATGCAGTATCCCTCAACAACATTACATATATATATCAATGTCTCAAAAAACCAAGGCCTATATAAGTTATCCATACTCCCAACCCTAAATCCCATTCGGCTGTCTCTTCTCTATTTAACACGGTTGCAAATTTATTTCGGATCATTACAGTTACTTACACCCTTCTCGCATACAGATCCATTCAAATTTGCTATTTGCAAATTTCAGAGAGTTTTCCAAACTCTCCAACTTTACTCCGTAACTCCAAACTTATCCCTTAAAGATGCAAGTACACCTGGTAAACGTGCACTGAGACAAGCAATTAGATACACTAAACCAAATCCTCCATGTGCAATATTCCTGACACCTGGAGCACATTACTATTTCGGGAGTATCTTTATTCATTATTATCGCGATTCTCTGCATTTTCATTTACATACTAATGACCAGACTCCCGACTGCAATACGAAATTTAAATACAAACTCACCCCTCTCACCTTCACCTATTTGTCAAAAGCCACATTAACCTGAACCAAAAAATCCTTCCTTTTATCCAACGTGGGACCTCCCTTTATTCCCTAAATTACATATGCAGATCCCAATTTTTAATTCTTCATAATCCCCAGCTTTCTATTGATTCTATTCAATAGATTGCTTCGGAAAATATATTTACTCCCTTTCCAAAATATACAGCAAAAATTTTAATAGCTGTTTATAGTTACCACGTGGACTGCCCTCTCCTTCTCCCCAAACCCACATTATTATTCGTTCTTTCTTTTTTTTCATTTGCGGAAACTTAAACTTACGATTTCAAGTGGGAGTGTCATCGAGCTTTATACACACTCCCCAGCCAGAAAGCATGCTTGATCCAAAATAACTTCATGTTTTATTCTTCAGAACATCTGAAGGTTCCTTAGCAAGGATTTCATATTACTAATAAAGTTGAAAAAAATAGCCTTTCTATTCCTAGCTTCAACGCCCTACAAAGAAAGCGAATATATATATATATATATATATATATATATATATACCCCTATTCATATATATATATATATATATATATATATATATATATATATATATATATATATATATATATATATATATATATATATATATATATATATATATATATATATATATATATATATATATATATATATATATATATACAGTTTTAAGTGAGTTTTGCAAATTGATTTTAAACTAATTGCTCGCTCTCTATGTTGAAATTTTATTTATTTATTTATCATTGGGCAATATTATATTTTTAATTCATTTTAGCTGAAGATGAATCATGGTGATGATATATATATATATATATATATATATAGTTATTATTATATATATATATATATATATATATATATATATATATATATAGCATATATATATATATTATATATATGTTATTATATATATTAGTATATATATATAGATATTGAATCTTTTTCAGGAAAATTGCGGTAAACTTTAATTCCTAGAAAATAGTTGTTAGATCATCATCATCACACATATATATATATATATATATATATATATTATATATATATATATATATTATATATATATATATATATATATATATATATAAATATATATATATATATATATATATATATATATATATATATATATGTATATATATATATATATATATATATATATATATATATATATTATATATATATATATATATATATATATATATATATATATATATATATATATATATATATATATATATATATATATATATATATATATATATATATATATATATTTTATTTTTTTTATTTTCATATATATTTATATATATATATATTATTTGTTACTTGAACCCTGGTTAGCCAAAAATTATGTTAGAAAATTACACTTTATTACACATTAAAACTTATATCATTAAAAACTTATATACATTATAAATATCTAAAAAATTGTGCTCCATTTCGAGCCTTTCAAGTAAAAATTAATGTTTTTCTTCCAACGTGTGAGTTTACTTTTCTTCCTGGTTGTGCAATAGACTTTTGTAGAAGGGTGATCTGTTCATGATGGCATTTTGTACACTATCGATTTTGTAATCCCCAGAGCATTGGTTATAATTGGGGATGTTATATATGCAAAAAGCTTCGGATATTTTTCTTTTATTGAGATTGTTTATGTGTTTTATTATGTTACTTTTATTGGGATTTATGTGATGATTGTTTTCTTGTCGATGTTGTGTAAGGGCAGAGTTTTGATTATCTATATTTAGGTCATGCTTGTGTTGGTATATTCTTCTATTGTGATCTGTGGTTTCGCCTATATAGTTAAGGTTACAGTTTGTGCAAGGAATTTTATAAATTCCTTCGCATATATGATTAGTTGATTTGGGGGGTTTGAAAATTCTTTTTAATAATATTGTTGGATGGAATTAAAGTTATGTTATTTGGTATGTATTTTTGGATGTGCTTTATGTTTATGTGGGGTATGGGTAAGAATTTTTTTTATTAAAGTATTTTTTTCATGTATTATATGAAAAATTTGATTTAGCTCTTTTATATACCTTGATGATGATTAAAATTAGGTATTTTAGTTTAATAAAGTTGTTTTTTAAAAATTGTGTTTCTTTATTTAAATGTACCGGAGAACAGATTTTGAAGGCGCGAAGATATAGAAAGGAGAGGGTGGCGAGTTTTGTGTTGAAAGTGTGTGCGGAGTACCAATGTATGAAGTTGGGTATAGATGTTGGTTTTGAAATTGTATAGATAATTTGGGAGTGTGATCCCACATGATTAGTTTATCAGAAATGGTAGAGCAATTTTTGGGTAGATGGGGGAATCATATTGAATTGTATGTTGGGGTGGCTACGTTACGTAGACGATGTCTTCTGCCGTTCTTAATATGATTGACCAACCCTCATTCTTAATCATATAAATAGTATCCACCCCGACATAAATTCACCATTCAATTAACCAAAAATTCTCTCCTTTTGATATCATAATCATGTGGATCACACCTCCCAAATTATCATATACACTTTACTGAAAACCAACATCTATACCCAACTACATACACTGGTACTCCGCACACACAAGCACAAAATTTGCCACCCTCTCCTCTCTATATCTCCCTCGCTTTCAAAATTTGTTCCCTACTTTCCTAAAAACACGAAACAGACCCATAAAAAAAAAATTATTAAACTAAAATACCCTTATTCTGTCATTATCAAGGCATATAAAAAGCAACTGCACTGTCTACAATACATGAAAAATACACAATAAAAACTTCTTTACCCAATTTCACATAAACATAAAGCACATCCAAAAATACATACCAAATAAAATAATTCTAATTCCATCCAATAATATTATTCTAAAAAAAGTCCTGAGACCCCCTAAAGCCCCCAATATAAACCCCCCTGTATTTATAAAATTCCTTGCACAAACTGTAACCTTAACTATATAGGCGAAACCACAGATCACAATAGAAGAATATACCAACACAAGCATGACCTAAATATAGATAATCAAAACTCTGCCCTTACACAACATCGACAAGAAAACAATCATCACATAAACTAATAAAAGTAAATATAATAAAAAACATAAACAATCTCAATAAAAGAAAAATATCCGAAGCTTTTTGCATATATAACATCCCCAATTATAACCAATGCTCTGGGGATTACAAAATCGATAGTGTACAAAATGCCATCATGAACAGATCACCCTTCTACAAAAGTCTATTGCACAAC
>JABUQX010027970.1:35000-37500 GCA_015478945.1 Trachelipus rathkii
TCGATGACAAACGCATAAATATAGATTAATAATTTTTAGGCCCACTTTGATAGCATAAATTTGGATCTTAAAAGATTAAGAATAAATTGGTTAACCACTTTACCACTTTATCCAGGATAGGCTTCGGTATAAGTTGAACATAAAAAAAAAAAAAAAAAAAAAAAAAAAAAAAAAAAAAAACCTCTTGAGAAATTGGACATGTTCATGGAGAGCATGTCAGTTGAAGGAGGATATGGAAAGTATAAATTGAAATGACAATAAAAGTGGCCTTGCAATGCTTTACTTTTTAGATGTAACTATTGTCAATTTACATATAATTTGAAAAAAGATGGTCATTGAGCGATTTCAAACGTAGTTTAATACACTGTAATCTTGGAGCTCAGAAACATAAGAGAAACTCCACAAAACTAGGGAGACTTTTAGATGCTATCAAAAGGCTCAAACCTAAAATAGCTATTGATTAGATGGATCAACAGACTCACACACCTTCTATAGACAACTAGAAATGATGTCATTATTATAGCACCACACAGTAAAGAGTACCACATAGAATACGATGATTGTGACTATTTGTAAATTCCACTGTGACAATAAGAATGAATGTTTCAAAATATATCATAAGAAATAGCAAAATATCTATAATGTAATTGCCGGTTAAAAAAAATAGCTCTTGAATGTGATTATTTTTTAAAAATTTTCAATTAAAATTTGTACCAAATTTCTGTGAACAAAATCAGTGGTTTGGAGAGTTAATCATCTTAAGATTTGATTTTAGAAGTAAAAATTTTTAAACTTAATTGCATTTTTATCTTGTTTAACCTATTTTAAGTTGGAAACAAAGAAAATTTTGAGAAAAATGTATATAATTTTAAGTCCTCACTAAGGGTAAATTAAAAGCATAAATTAGAAGAAGAAAAAACCAACCCCAATGCTCAATCTTGCCCTTTTATTATAAACAAAATGGTATTAATAACAAATTTCAAAAGAATTTAGATTCATTCCTATATAAAGGGTCATCAAATTGTGCGTTTTTTATTTTTATTTTTGGTGAAGAAATAATGCTTGATTTATTTGTCACATCTCTGTTGATCAGATTTTTATTTAAACTAACTTGGCATTGCTTTCTATATTACAGAATTTTGTGACTTTCTTGATATTTTTTGTCAAATTTGAATTAAATAAATGAAACCAGGCTTTTGATTATTACGTAAAACTGTCACCAAACTTAAAGGTTAAACTATGCACTAGTAATCGTCAGTTCTTTTAACTTACCAAACTTAAACGTTAAACTATATACAATAGTAATCGTTAGTTCTTTTAACTTGTCAATCTTAAACGTTAAAGTAAATACTAGTAACAGTCAGTTCTTTTAACTTACCAACCTTAAATGTTAAACTATAAACTAGTAATCGTCAGTCCTTTTAACTTAACAAATCTAAACGTTAAACTATACACTGAAGATCGTCACTTCACTATATTCCCTAAAAAATTTCTATGTATTCATTATTTCCTATTTCAATTTCATATTTTTACTCTCATCGAACGTTCACCCTTCCCCCGTCCCCACGCTATTTTATTCTCATAACAAATTCATATTAATATTAATGACATTCTTACATTCAACCACTCACTCAATCCACTGCCATATCTACAGTACTCTCTTTATAGTAATCTGAATTCATAAAGAAAAGAAAGAGCCTTCGGGATGTCCCATTAATGTATGTTTGTCTGTATATCCTTAAGTTGAATTATGGAAATATGCAATTCCGATCTTCAATTTCCATAAGGCTCTTATATTTTCATAAGATTAAAGAATGTCGCCAGAGGCATTTCTTTTATTTTTTTTTCATTCAAAATTCTCTTATTTTATATTATTATATTAATATAAAAGTTAAACGTTTCTTTTCTATGAATTTTTAATATCATATTAAAAGTTTTCTTTCTCATCTAAATACAAAATTTATATATATATATATATATATATATATATATATATATATATATATATATATATATATATATATATATATATATATATATATATATATATATATATATATATATATATATATATATATATATATATATCAGGCTTGGGTTCAAGTACATTTTTCAAGTACAAGTACAAGTACAAGTACTATAGAATTGTTCAGGTACAAGTATAAGTACTCTAGAATTTGTTCAAGTACAAGTACAAGTACAAGCATGGTATCAAGTACAAGTACAAGTACAAGTACTTTACGAAAACTTCGCATATAATATATATATATATATATATATATATATATATATATATATATATATATATATATATATATATATATATATATATATATATATATATCATCATCATCATCATCATCATCATCATCATCATCATCATCATCATCATCACCCATCTTCTCTCCCCAAGATTGGCGTAACATGCACCGGAAACAGAAAATAGTAGGAAAATGTGACGCAAGTAGAAAAAGAAAGACCAGCCTTACCACCCCCTTTA
>JABUQX010027970.1:42500-48377 GCA_015478945.1 Trachelipus rathkii
TAAGCACCTCTTCTACAATATATCCGTCTTTGATTGGGGTTTCTATAGCTTCATATTTCAGTACTGGTTCTTCATGGATATCCCCAGTACATCTTTGGCAAAGTAGTTCGCTAAAGCTTGTTGGTCCATTTGTTACATCATTAAGTTTTCTGAAGAGAGCTCTTAATGGAAATTCATTCTGATGTAGCGCGCAGCACAAAGGGTGCAAGTTTCTTCCTAGTAATTCTTCAAGTTTTACTACTAAACCACTTTTTGGGCCTGCATTCGTAGGTGTATTATCAAGAAAAATACCTTGAATAGTGTCAATGCTATTAAATTCGTGGAGAACGCTCAATGCTTGTTTTGCAAGCAGTTTGCCAGTAGTGCCTGAAATGGGGACCGTTCGATGTGTTAGGTACCTACCCTGAGTTTCCCATCTTCACTAGTAAATGTAAGGTGATGTGAATCAACACACTTCTTGATACCCAACTCCCCATTAGGTAAATGTGTTTCTTTATATGGTAGTCTTTTTTGGTCAACCTTTCCATCCACACCTATGCAAGTTAACTACATATTTGTATGTGACTCACTATATTCGCATATGACCTTTACCTTTGCCTTGCCCTATCTATTTTGCATTTATCTGTCATTATGTGAGTAATGTCAATATCTGGTCTCAGTAAATGCCTGATGTCATGAAGTTATGCATTAGTAAGAGTTGTATCAATATTAGAAGAACAATCACCTCAGACAAGTTCCATAGCATATTTGGGTAGCTTCAGTGTGCTTTAGTCTGTTAAACACATTTCTTTTGGTTTACAAAAATCTTCCTGCTAAAATTTATGAAATTTGTATATGAATATGTTAAATTGAGACGACTAATATAATATAATAAGTCGAAAGATAATTACCTCGTCCGTAGAAAGTGTGTTACTACTCCCTTGTGATGTCTCTGAAGTTACATCCGAAATACCTGGTAACTCGACAATTTTCATACGTAATACTTGTTCATCATATCTGAGTCTCATCTCTTTTTATAGCGACTTTGTTTATTGAAGAAGGTTGGTATGATCCTTTAGGTCCAGTTTTAATTCTCTGATCTCGTAGAAGTTCTGTCCTCTATTGGGAGTTTTGTATTTGTAGAGCAAATGCATATAATGTGTAACTCTTCACAGTTTTCTAATTTGCAGTTTACTATTCTATCACTTCATGGTTTAATGTCCAAAGGACAGATGCAAGCAGAAATATCAAAAAGTCTATCTACTTTTCCATCGAGATTCTTTTTGGCCTGAGTTTTACCATGTTGCCGGTTGATGTTTTTTACTAAGGTCAAAAGATCTTTAACCTTTCTATAAAGAGACTTGTCTGTAACAAGAGGAAGCCTTGGGCTGTAATTCTGCGAAATAGATCTGAGAACATTCCAAATTTGATGAATGATATTCGAAAGGTCTGCACTGGAGTTAGTATGACTAATAAAATAGTAGTATTGACTGATTTGAATATATATACAAGGTTCTGTCATTAATAATTCACATGGACTACCACCATATTTTTCGGTAGTCTGTTGTCGAGTTTTATGTTTAATATTAGGCATTTTCAATTACCTACAATAATAAATAAATGTGTAAATAATTAATTATATGTGCATTATTTCATTGAAAAAAAAAAAACACGTTACATTTAAGAAAATCCATCAACGCTACTGCATTCACCCAAATGTTTCTATCAATACAAATACGCGACAACTGATAATACATTATGGTGAACGATATAATCTTAAAGAATTATTGTTCAAGCAAGAAATAATATGCTTTAGTTCTGAATCATCGTGAATGTTTCTCAGAAATTTACTCCGTATATAGACGTTAACGGGGAGAAACTTTAAATGCAATTCCGAAAGCAGTGCATCATTTGAGAGGTCTTAGATTTGGTTTGGTAACTTATCTAGATTTTTACAGTTTCCGCAAATATACGCACGCACAGTGAAAAATTTAAAGAAGTGTAAAACTGACCTCCCCTGATATGATATATATATATATATATATATATATATATATATATATATATATATATATATATATATATATATATATATATATATATATATATATATATATATATATATATATATATATATATATATATATGTGTGTGTGTGTGTGTGTGTGTGTGTGTGTGTGTGTGTGTGTCACGAAAAATCTTAAATGTAAAAAGGAGTCTCTTACTTGAAACGAAAACTTATTTCTTTTCTTATTGAATCATGCTTTTCTTTTAAAACTTCTTTCTTTATTGTTTTTATTTTACTTAAATTAATTATTTTTATTTTTGTCAAAACCTGAAACAAATTTTATTTTGCAATTTCATTTATTTATATACTTTATAATTCTTTTTACCAATGTTTATTTTTACTATATTCAGATTGTCATACTTTTTTCTGATGTTTTTCTCGTTTATTTTTTAATAAATAATTTTTACATATTTATTTTTTAAACATTTGTATTTTTTTTTAAGATTCTTAATTAACATTTTAATTTTTCGAAAGTGGTTTCTTTAATTTTTTGTTTGACATCTTTGCTAAATTATAATTTTCGTTTTATTAAAAAATTTCAAATTGTTTTGAGGAGTTTTAAGTTCTTCTTCTTCTTCTTCTTCTTCTTCTTCTTCTTCTTCTTCTTCTTCTTCTTCTTCTTCTTCTTCCAACACATTAAATAAACAAAAATATTTAACAGATTAGCCACGAGTGGACTGTAAAGTCTTTGCTAGTCGGTGCTCTGTAGTTCTGTAGTTCTTTTTTTTTTTTTTCTTGTTTCAAATTGTTAAAGATAAATTATAGTAAGTAAAAATTAATAAAATGATAAATGAATAAATAAAAACAAACGAACAATATTTAAACAAGCATTATTATTATTATTATTATTATTATTATTATTATTATTATTATTATTATTATTATTATTATTATTATTATTATTATTATTATTATTATTATTATTATTATTATTATTATTATTATTATTATTATTATTATTATTATTATTATTATTATTATTATTATTGGAAGTAAGATAAAGTATAGACTATATATATATATATATATATATATATATATATATATATATATATATATATATATATATATATATATATATATATATATATATATATATATATATATATATATATATATATATATATATATATATATATATATAGAAGAAATCAGAGCAATAAGACGCTTAGTTTAATAGGTATCACAGTAGGAGGCCTGAATTATTGAAATACTGCAGTTATATTAAGGTTAGTAATAAATTTATTCACATAATAAAAATGGTCTTCAAGATGTTGAGAGCGTGAGCTTTCGATCTACTAGATCCTCTTTCAGACGCTTTGAATTGAAGACTGAATGAAATATTTATATAAAGATTGTTATGTGAGAAAAGTTTTTAAAATAATTAAAATTAGATTTAGTTAAACTTAGTTTTGATATTTTTGAAAAAAGGTGTGGTGTTCAAAATTTTGTTTAAGGTGGGGTCAAGGGTATGTTCACCTTGTAGTATGTTAAAATTGGGAAAGTTTTTAATGCAAAGGGATTCAATGAGTTTGCGTTGTGTGGGGTCGAGTACTTGTAAAATGGGTGTCATACCATTAATGTTAATGTTGTGATTGAATTGGGTTCTGTGTAATGTGAGTGCCGAGTTTTGTGAGTCAAAAGTGAGGTCATGTTTATGTTGGTAATGGCGTCTAGTGAAATCATTAGTTTCGCCAATGTAGCAAGAGGTACAGTTAAAACAAGGGATTTTGTACACACATTGTGAAATGTTATTGAAGGTGTGAGTAGGCGGTTTGAAAATGCGTTTTAGGGAGGATGTGTTGGAGGTAGTTAGTCTTAGAGATGTAGGTAAGGATTTAATGATTTTAATATGTGGGGTATGAGGGATTGGTAAATAAGAATAAGTGTTAATGGGGGGAATTGTAGGGGGGTTATAAAATTTCTTTTTTGCTTGCTTGAGAGAGTGAGAAATTATGTTTTTAGGGTATGAGAGTTTAGTGAAGGTGTTGAAAATATAGTTGAATTCAGTTTGTAGGAAAGGAGGAGAGTAAATTCGAAGGACTCTAAGAAAAAGGGAAGTTAAAACACCTGATTTTGTGTTGGTGGAGTGGGAAGAGAACCAGTGAATATAGGAAGGGTTAAAAGTTGGTTTACGATAAACACTGTAAAGCAAAGTGGGACTGTTATCCCAGCTAAGAAGGGTGTCAAGGAATGGTAAGGTTTTGTTGTTGGAAAGTTCCATGGTAAATTTTATGTTTGGATGGATGGAGTTGATGAAGTTAAGTATGAGAGTGGGGTTAGTGGTTAAAGGTGTGGAGATAAAAATATCATCAACATAACGAAGCCATGTTGTGTTAGAGAGAAGAGGGTGATTGAGTATGAAGAAATGTTCTATCAGTTCCATAAATAGGTTACTGAGAATGGGGAAAGGGGAGAGCCCATGCTTAGACCTGAGTTTTGGGATAACACAATGGGATGGTGCGTAGATAAAACAAATATATATATATATATATATATATATATATATATATATATATATATATATATATATATATATATATATATATATATATATATATATATTTATTAAAATATATATATATATATATATATATATATATATATATATATATATATATATATATATATATATATATATATATATATATATATATATATATATATATATACGCACCATCCCATTGTGTTATATCACACTGGCAAGAAGTTGTGAATCTAACTGTATATCTATACGGGATGACTAAAATATTTTAAATTGTAGATCACTAAAAATATGTGATTGTGGCCTTTCATATTTTTTAACGGCATTGTGCAGATTGTACAGATTACCATAACCGATTTTGGACCAAACTGTTTCGTATTTAGCAAACATAAGACATGGCCAACAAAATAGTCTATTTAATTTAACACTTCCTGCAAGCCACTTGGTTTTCTCATATTGCGTTGCTTGGAAATGTCGAACATATTCCTGTCCTTTGTCTTTGTGAGGCGTTTTAAGATTCGGCAATTTGAGGCATAGTCGACCATTTTCTATTAAATTCAATTTTTATTGCAAAGTGTGAAGACGAAAAGGATGCTTCAATAAATGTTCAAAAGAGTAAAGCAAATCGTCCATTGATAATTAATAATAGGTAACTTACACTGTAGAAAACACACACACACACACACACACACACACACACACACATATATATATATATATATATATATATATATATATATATATATATATATATATATATATATATATATATATATATATGTGTATATATATATATATATATATATATATATATATATATATTATATATATATATATATATAGAGAGATATATATATATATATATATATATATATATATATGGTATATATATATATATATATATATATATATATATATATATATATATATATATATAATCTATAATATATAACAACTCCCAGGAATTGCTTTCGCCCTGTCAGTTGAACCAGCATCTTCTCCTTCTGGCCCGAAACTCTTAACTTACCACACTAAAAGTTTTCTCGGCGTAATGGTTTCCGACGCCAGTCCTCGAGTTCAACACTCTCAGGTAGGGTTTTGGCCCTTTCAGTAGAACTAGCATCTTCTTCCATTAGTCCTCAAAACTCGTTCTCTCAGAGTTCTCCAGATGATTGTGCTTCTAGGCGCATAAGAATCCAACGCTGGTCCAGGAGTAATACAAGCAGAAGGAAAGGACCGGGTTGCTAGCCCTGATATATATATATATATATATATATATATATTTATTTATTTATTTATTTATTTATTTATTTATTTATTTATATATATATATATATATATATAT
>JABUQX010027971.1:0-7500 GCA_015478945.1 Trachelipus rathkii
GGAAAGAGAGAGAGATTCCCCCAAGTCTTCTCCCCCTCTCAATGATGAGGGAGGCCCCATCTGCTCGTCTCGTCAGAAAAAGAGTTGGAAACAACGCCAACCATCTTCGCGCCAAAAGGATAGACGCGGTCGTCATGATGCCTGACTCACCAATTAAAAAACATACAGTCATCTAATCATCGAAAGTCAGTTACCAACCTTTGATCCCTATGATGTTATAAATTGGTTAAGTGCCACAACAACGATCTTCAAACTAAATCACATGGAAGATACCCACGAACGTGTTCGTTTGTTGGCTCCCAATTTTGCCCACAAATTTGGTCTCCAAAATCACATTCCCTCTTAAAAATGACGCTTATCGTCAACTATTACAAAACATCGAAGAAGTTTACCTTCCAGCCTTGAGAAATCGAATCCGCGATGTCTTTAAACAGGGCATGAGACCCGATGAATTGCCCAGTGAATATCTCCATCGAGTCAAGGGGGTATTGGGGAACAAAGCTTCGAGTGTGTTGGTAGAACACACCCAAAATTGTGCCAGTAGAACCTCTTCTTAGAGGAGATTGCACTCAAAATATGCACAAATGTCTCGTTGTATCATTAGCCGAAAAGAATGACCTTGTAAGAATGGTCAAGGTTTCAGATGATCTTTACAAGATTTTGTACGAAAAGGAAGAAATTATCATCAACCAAACGAAGAACAGACTTGGGCCTCTGTGAATTCTGTACGTAATAGAACAGACACAAGAGAAACAGCCTCCGCCTACCCTCTTCTCGGCGCGCGATACCAAGAAACCGCAAACAATGGAAATCTGAGAGCAGGCAGTGAAGGTTCAAAATCGCTCCACCAGATGCCCAATTCACAAAGATTGGAGCCGAGCTCTCGCACACAACTTTCGCGTTCATTAAAAACGAAGCGGACTCAGCTTGAGAGTAGTACAATAGGACACGCGAGAAAGTAGTCACGCTAACTCAGAATCAGAATACGATGGTTACAGCAAAGCATTTAATTAAGCGCTGTCAATCAATTATGTTTTTATCATGCTCGCTATCTCTTCAAAGCCTTTAAATGTGAGAGCAGTGAGTGTCCTATGTATCCATCAAAAAAGCCATACAAAATATCCCATCATCGTCGGGAAACTGCTAAAAAGGCTGCGAAATTTACCATCGAATAGCAGCCGTGAAAAAGCATACTCACAATAAAAAGTGAGAAATTTAAATAATACCAATCCAATGATTAAATGACTCCATTACAAACAGTGCAGTGATATGAAATAAACTTACGCATAAAAAGTGCTGGTGATAATAAATAAAAATATAATATAATTAACTCTATTAATTAAAAAAAATAATGTGGCGAAAATACTACTACTACTGATCTACACTACTATACTACTCCTAATATATAAATAATGATATAATAAAATAATAAATAAATAATAATAAATATAATAAATAATAAATAATAATTAATAATAATAATAAACAAAATAATAATAATAATAATAATAATAATAATAATGAATAATAATAAAATAATAATAATAATTATATATAATAATATAATAATAATAATAATAATAATAATAATAATAATAATAATATATAACAATGAAACCAATATTAATTATTAAAAACAATATGAACCATATTGATCCAGAAATTTGATCAAAATGTAGATACAACTACCAGCACTACCCAAACGGAAAATATAAATTCCATTAATAAATGAACAATAAAAATGAAAAAAAAATGAACAAATAAATAAAAACTTTACTCAATGAATCCTATTTCAATTTACATTACAAAGGTACAGGAATGGCATGATCCTTCTAAGTTTAAAAGAACTCTAAAAATTGTAAATTTGAAAGTAGTAGTACGTCCACCAACAAAAACATATATCAATAAATAAAAATATATATGAACAAATACTGATGGCGTCAAAGAAAGTCTCGAAACAAATGTTTCAAACATTTTGGTAATGTACAAAATAACCATTTTATTACTACTGTCACAACCCCGCATTGGATACGTCTTTTTTAAATCAATTTATTAAATGGGGGGAGGGGTGTTATAGATAATACAAAAGGGAAAGTGAAAGCAATGAAGCAAATATCCTGTCAGACCCAACTTGATTTTATGTGCTGAGGACCGAGCGCTCTTAAGCAGTGAGTAATAGTTTACAGCCGCTTTGAGGGAGACAAAACGGGTTGCAGATTGTGAATCACAATCTACGTATATTGAGTTGAACTATTCGTTATAGTAGTCTATGACACACTTAATAAGATCGATTATTTATTAGACTGTGGTTCTGTAAACAATATTTTATCTTGCAATGCTAATGACCATCGAAAAGCGCCAGTAGGACACCTACTTGCAGCTAACAACTCAAAAATTGCCGTTTATGGTATTAAAAATATTGAAATCGATCTGGGATTGGGGCGTAGATATAGGGATACTTTTTATATAGCTAATGTAAGTACCAATATTTTAGGATTAACCTTTTTAAAGAATTTTGAGATGGGCATTAATTTTAAAGAAGATTTATTATTAGATCAAGTTTACGAAAAATACCTTAAATTTGAGTAGAAATATGAATTTTTAATATTAATGATGTTCCTACTTCTTCCTCTTCAAATCTCTCTCTCTCTCTCATCGGCATTAATTAAGTTCTTAAATTTTAATGAATTGTTATCGAAATATTCAGAATTATTTGTAAACCCCTTATCTCCCAGAAAACCACTACATAAACTTGAAACAAGAAAAAAGGTGGAATGAAATCTTTGAATGAAATATAAAATAAAAATAAGAGAATGAACACAGCAAATTAATAGCTGAGGACGGCAAAATAACTACTGACGAAGAAAGCCGCTTATATTCCAGAGAGAGTATTAATAGAACTATGCCAATCTCGTACCCTACAAAATAGACATAAATGGGACCCTCCCCATCTCCCTTTAGGCCAAGAGTGTCCCCCATAAACTCTATGCTCAAACAAAGGCAGAACTTGACAACCTAGTAGCCCCACAGGAGTCCTACGCCGCAGCAAATCTCCCTGGTCATTTTCCCATGATTGTGTTCTAAACAGAAAAGCCGAAAATGAGTCAGAATAATCCCTTCGCGATTTTAGGGATTGAACAAAAAGCTGGAGATAGGAATCTATGGACCGTTCCGCATCTGCAGGACGCCATCTCCAACCTGCAGGGGAGTCCGTCTTTTCACAAACTTGAACGTGACGGCAGCCTCAACTCGGTGCCATTGGACCTCCAGACTCAACATAAGTACTTTACCATCACTATGCAACGTCGGTCGTTCACCTACAGGTTAACCTTCCAATGGGCTAGTGTGGTCCTCCCTTATCTTTCCAAGCTTACATTGAACAGTCCCACAAGGCTACCGAATAACTCAGGCCTATATGGATGATATATTGAATCACACAAAGACCGAGGATTGAGCCAAAATCCTCCTGAGAAAGGTATTGAATGAGGATAAGTTATCTTGCAATAAGTTTAAAATCCACAAAACTCCAACGTGAGCCAAAAAAAGAGATTGAATTACTGGGATATACGGTCAATGAAAATGGTATAAGACCTAATCGCGAGAAATTGGGGATATCTTAGACACCCCGAAGCCCAGGACCATCAAAGAATTAAGATCTTTTCTGGGCCGAGTAAGCTTTTACCGCAGCAGCGTCCCATTATTTTTTGAAATAACAGCGCCCCTAAATCTGTTTTTGAAAGGAAAACCTTACTCCAACCGCCGCGTCTGTTGGAATTCCACAGCAGAGAAAGCCTTCAAAGATATTAAAAATGCTGTTGAAAATGCTTCTGTACTTGCTTATCCCGGCACCTCTTCTAATTACAAAATTATCATACATACCACAAATGTATCTGCAGCTGCTGTTATTTTATCCGCTACTGGCGCAGACGATCTTCCAATTGCCTTTTATAGTTCAATTCTTTCGCCTACTGAAAGAAATTATGACGAAGCAAATCGCCTATTAGTCTGCTTAAGCGAAAGGTCCTTAGAAGTACCTATCTCCCACAAATAAAAATATTGAATATATGACCAACTGCCGTGAACTCATAAACAAAATAAAATAAAGCAAATGACGATAAAAACTTCAATATTCGTGAAATTAGAATCCAAGGTTTGCTTCAAAGTTTCTTCAAATTAATAACAAAAAAAGAAAAAAAATCCGCTAGAGGAACTTTTTGTTTAATAAATGATAATCAAAATGTTGAACAAAATAACGAAGAAAGTGGGACTACTGACGAAGCAGAGACATCAAAAATCACATCCTCTCATACGAAACATGTGATTGGTCCTCAATTTCAGCAACTAAGCCATGAGAGCGAATGTTCCCACACTCCCCGTGGATTCTTGTTCTGAATTTTTACAACCACCTACCAAATAATGAGGAACTTTCTCCAAACTCAAAGGCACATATCGTAGGGTAATAAAATCAAAAACACACCCTGTGCTGCGGTCGGCCAGTCCATGAAGGATAAAAAGGTAGACCCTTTAAATAACCAAAATGTAAACAAAAGAAATTCCGGAAATATTTCTGAGAAAAAAGGAACTTTAAGCCCCAAAGGGTTAAGAATGGAAGAGAGAATAGAAATGGAAGAAAAGAATTACTCAAAATAAACCAAAAATCACCAACTGAAAAGTTAGATGAAATAAATGATAATTTAATTTGAAAATACTCGAATGAAATTAATTCATCGCAATAATCAAGACTGTATTGCAATTGTACCACTAAAATGTCTTTAGTAAAAAGTATTACGCTGCAATCAGTAAAGACCAGTTAGAAGATGAATACATAAATTTATTACTTAAAAATAAGGAAAAAAGTTCCCTAGTCATAAAGAAACAACCCTTCTGGTTCAAGAAAAGTGAAGTTTCCCTCTATGTTGATACCTCTTTAAACTATGCCAGAATCATTCTCCCAGAACAACATATAGATGATATTATACGGATGACACATCTCCAGGGACACCTGGGGATTTCTCGATGTCTCACCGCTCTAAAAATCGACTTCGTATTCAAAAGTATGCATAAGAGAGTTAAGGCCCTTGTAAGAAGTTGTTCCTCAATGTCAAATAGGAAAGACAGGACGGAGCATAAACCCTATTTACGGAAATATAAAATAAGTTTCCTACAAGTTCAAGATTAAAACTGTGATAATATTGAAAATGCCTGTTTGTAAGAGGAATACAAGTACTTATTAACCCTCATTGATAGGTATTCAAAATAAGATTAAGAAAATGAAAATATTAAGATAAAAGAAAACCATCTTGTTAATTAATACTAATTTTTCCACAGCAGCAACAGGACATCAACAACAACGAACAAACACCAACCACCAACTATTTTGAAAGTGTGTGTAAACTGTTAGGAAATAATGCATACAACAACCGCTTGAGTTAACCACACCCTATCAGTAACTCCAAGCAGATAACCCCATAAGATATTCTAGAATAGACCAGTTAAGAACCAGCTAGCTGAAACCATAGGCTGGAGAGTCAGGGTGCTAAATGTTTTACCATTCGTGCTTGTTCGCACTCGGTCCTCGCAAACCGAATCTCAGAATCCGGCATCTGTCCCAGCAAATTGATGTTCGGGCAAGACGAATATAAATATTCCAGACGGACCAAAAACCTATGATAATTATATTGAAACTGGCAGGAACTCCATAAGCCAAACGCTCTCCCAAAGAACTAACTTAAGAAACAGAAGCGTGTTCGTCCCCCGAAATTTAAAAGATGCAAAATATCTACTGGTCAAAAGTCAACAGTACAATCGTGGTAAGCTCTCTCCAAGATTCCACGGACCTTATAAGGTCGTAAAGATCACTAATAACAACGCTCATATTATAAAGGGAGATAAGGTGGTAGTTGAAAATCTAAGAAATGTCAAAATTTTCTACAACCTCGTTCCTGATCCACCCAACCGCCAGAAAAACGCGGAATAAAAGAAGTAGAGAAAGAAATGAGGAACCGAGGTAAATATCTCTTGAGGAAAATAAGAGATTAAAGACGTTGTTATGGTAATTAATACGAGAACCAAAGTGTTTAAAAACGGTATTAAATATACATATTGTAAGTTCTTTCTCCTTCCACAAGTAGTATTTTCACCTGTTCTTCCCCTTTCCTCCACTTTATATTTCATGTATTCAACTGAAGGAGGGTGAAAAGTATCTCTGTGAAGTCGGAACTAGGGGCCTCACCCCTATTTCCGAAGCAGAGATCCTTTTTTGCACTCGAAGGGCACCAAGTTCTAAGGTGAAAAATTACGATAGGGAATCCTTGTAAGACAATGAGCATGCAGTGTCCTTAGAGTGTTATGCATCTTCTGTAAGGGGCTATTTGCAAAACCTCAATGCATATCAACTTTGAATAAAATGGTGGTCTCTTCATACTTATATAAAAGTACTTTATTTGAAATTCAAATGTTTGGCGCCTTTCTCTTCCCCAAGGGAAGGAGTGCCAAACAAACGAGGCTCTGATTGTGCCTGGGTCCAGAAAGGACGCCCTCAAATATCCCTCGGAGATCGTAGATGAAACCTCATAGCCGTGAGGATGCCCTAACAAAAGTGTTAGAATTTAACCAAAGGCCGGCAAGGTCTATTTAGGATAGGAAATTAGTGCATTGTATCTTGTTAGTTAGTCTGTGTAATTCATAATAGTGCTAACGTTGATATATGCCCATCCATTATTCATCCATTGTTTAATAAAAATCATCTTTGTATTGTTTATCTAACTATCATAATAAACCAACTACGAGGAAAGTGCTCTAATTAATCCCCCATTCTATGACTGTCGAAGTGATTTCGGCCTATATATATATATATATATATATATATATATATAATATATATAATATTATATATATTATATATATATAATATATATATATAATATATATATATATATATATATATATAATATATATAAGTATATTATATATAGATATGTGGGTTCTGTGTGTTAATAGGAATGGTATAGCATTTTTTTAATAGACCGTTAGGAAATAACGTATTTTTTAATTCTTAGTGGTAAAAATGTATTTGTAAGCTGACTATAATTGTCATATAGGTCTCAAACATTTAGAAAATTGAAATTATCAATTTAAGAAATGGATATCATTTTAAGTTCCCAAGGTTAATAAGATTGGTCAATGCATCAGGTGCAGTGTTACACACAATTCCAGTACCCCAGTGTTGTGCGTAAAATTCCAGTGCTTACACAACCCTAGTTAACAATTAATTTTGCAACTAAGTCAATAAGAAAAAATATTTGCATATTTTAAAACAATGTGTGTCTTAAATGTCCTTGTGCCATGCATTTATTTACCACTAAAAATTAATATATATGCTATTTACTAACGATCTAGCAAAAAAGAAATTCGAAAAAAGTACCGTTTCAGAACCGTTAATTTAAAGAATTTTGTAAAATTTTGAGCATGAGTCAAACAACCAATTTCCTTAATTATTGT
>JABUQX010027971.1:15000-22702 GCA_015478945.1 Trachelipus rathkii
TCCATAAAAAATTAGTAGCTGCAGTTACAGAAATATTAGCATTTTTATAGTTAATAATTTTAAATTAAAATATATAAATTCAAGTCTCTCAGTTTAATATTTTTATATATTTATTTAAAAAAATGAAACTCATAATAGATTTAGTAGCTGAAATCAGAAATAAATTAACTTTTTTTTAAAGTTAAAAATTGAGATATATAAATTCTAGTCTCGTATTTTAACCAACGTTTTTATCATTAATATTCCTCTCATAAACTCTTGCAATCTGTGTCCCAAAAGCCATTCTTTCCCAAACATCTTTCCATTTTATTTTTTGTATCTTTTTCTTTCATGATCTTCCTTTTTCACTCTTTCGCTTAGAACATTATTTTGAGGGCGTGATTCAAATTCCATTCGAAAGAGTCCCTAAAGTAATTGTTTAGGAAAGACACAAGGGTTTCCCCTCTCAAAAGTAAATTATACCGTCTTTGATTATCTCGTTTTCTTTTTAGACAGATCTTTATTTTTTTGCCTATATTATTAAAAAGAATCTACCCTCACACGTATATTCTCTCTCTCTCTCTCTCTCTCTCTCTCTCTCTCTCTCTCTCTCTCTCTCTCTCTCTCTCTCTCTCTCTCTCTCTCTCTCTCACCTACACACACAGCCACAGACACACACACATAAATATATATATATATATATATATATATATATATATATATATATATATATATATATATATATATATATATATATATATATATATATATTATATATTTGAAAGACGTATATAATTATAGATATATATATATATATATATTATATATATTATATATATACACACACAAACACATATAATATATATATATATATATATATATATATATATATATATATACTATGTGGGTCCTGTTGTGCTATATAAGAATGGGTATACTTTTTTCTTTTTTTAATAGATCGTTAGCAAATAATGTATTTTTTAAATTTCAGTGATAAAAACATTGCTTGTAAAGCTGCTAAATCTGAAAAAAATAGGCCTCCAAATTTCATAACATTTGTCTATGGTTGAAATTGAAATTATCAATTATAGTGACACTGCCGATTTTCACCAATTTTCATGAAACTTATATGAAATATTTGGAATTATTCGTAATGATAGAAAACGTTAAAGAAAAAGTTTAAAAAATGAGCCTGAAGATGTTATGGTCTCCAAATTTCATTTTTAAAGCCTATTTACTGCCAGATTCTTCTTTCGTTTAATTTTTTCTATAGACTTATGGTACTAAAGCTTTATTTTATTAGCTTTCCAGCACTCTCGGGTCTTAAATGTATTTGTGACATGCATTCATTTACCACTAAAAACTAATATATATGCTATTTACTAACGATCTAGCAAAAAAAATCGAAAAAAGTACGGTTTCAGTACCGTTAATTAAAAGAACTTTGTAAAATTTTGAGCATGAGTCAAACAACCAATTTCCTTAATTAATTATTGTAAAGTTAAGGCGGCAGAGGAGGAGCATTAGGTTCAAACATTCAAATAGGTGGAAGAACAATGAAAATGAAAGGAATCTCCACAACAGCAACAAGCTCTATCACACATTTCATGTCGTTTGGTAGTTTCTGTCACTAAAAAAACGTTTCAGTCTTTCCCACATTTCTTTTAATCTGTTGACCTACACCCCTGTGATTTTTTTCTAGTTTTCCCAAGATAAAATTCGAATTAGGGATAAAACATGTTTTAAACACGGTTGAAGAGATCCAGGCAGATACATAGAGACTGTTCATTTATATGACCCTTTGGAATCTATGGGGATCTTTGATATCTGTGTGAAGCGAACCGCAGAACCTAATTTAATGGTCAGAAGAAATTACATCGAGAATGAGATTAATGAAATGATGGCAAATAAATGTTAGTATTAGTTATACTTTTTATGTAATAATTTAAACGCTGCACTATTGGCTAACATTTGTAAGGAGAAATGGTTCAAAATACCATTAAAAATAATAATAATAAATAATAATAATAATAATAATAATAATAATAATAATATGAATATAATAATAATAATAATAATAATAATAATAATAATAATAATAATAATAATAATAATAATAATAATAATAATAATAATAATAATAATAATAATAATAATAAAATACGAATTTAAAAGTAATAATAACAATAATTATAATAATATTAATAATATATAATATTTAATCATAATAATATAATAATAATAATAATAATAATAATATAATAATCAATAATAATAATATATAATAATAATTAATAATAATAATAATAATAAAAATACGAATTTAAAAGTACCTGCATAAATTGGAAATAGAAGAGTTGATTAATTGATAGAGGGAAAGATATGAAGCAGAAGGGCAATAATATTAAAAATAGAAATAACAACAAAAGGAAAATTGTAAAACAGTGCGAATGCGATATGAATTTCCGCAACCTTGAACGAACGCAAGAAATTGCCGATAGTGTTTATGAAAGTAAAATAATGTTCAAATAGGCGTAATTGTTCATCAGAACATAGAGATGCAGCGCCGTTAAAACAAAAGAAATGATTCCCAGATAATTTTATATAAACTCCCGAAGAAAAATAATAAATAGGAAATGGTATTATCAAATTATTGTTTTTCAAACTATCGAGACTAAAGCCGTTTTTGTTTTTGCATTTGTGCTTAAAGAAACGTAAGAAATGCTCGAGTTTTGCGTTCGTTTTTTGTCAACTTAGCGCAAAATCGTAACAAAAACCCTTCCAAACGTAAGGAATTTTTCCTTAATTCTGTAGGTTGCTCTTTTTCGTGCTTACCGAATTTTAGCAAATTTCTTACGGAAAAAATGTAAACAAACATAAAGGTGGCGGCGTGGTAGGTCGTTTGGTTTGATGAATGTTTCATCCATAAAATTAGCTTTAAACAAAAACTAATGTTTTCCATCACAATAGTTTGATGCAGTTATTTGAAATAACATTTTGTTTATTGTTTACATCTGTTTTATGCCAAAACGCACGTGGCGTCGCATCACAAGCGTTGATTCCGGACTGGCTTTGTACACGAAGTGATTTTATGAGAAATCGCGTTTCTTTATTCACGATCCGTGCTTAACTTGGTATAGCATTTCTTATCTAAGTAAAACACAAATGACATAAGAAACGGTCTAATTTATCCTTAGAAAACCCAAAATCTTACTTAAATTTGGAATGTTAAATAAAATGTTCTTTCCTTCTCTTTGCAGTCTTTCTTAGCCTAGGAATTATATACCTAGGAATATATTTTTAAGAATATTAATAGATTTTTTTTCATTCTTTCCGTTTCTGTTTCCACATTTCCTTCTTCCTTCCTCTCATCTCTCTCTCTCTCTCTCTCTCTCTCTTCTCCTCTCTCTCTTCTTTCTCTTCTCTCTCATCTTTCTCTTCTTTTTCTTCTGTCGTCTCTCGTCTCTCTCTCTCCTTGCTCTTGCCTCTCTCTCTCTAATTGTTTAAAGTATAAATATTCGTGATGTTTTTTTCGATTGGGTTTCTCGGTTATCCGCATCCCATCTATTCAATCTCTCTCTTCTCTTCTCTCTCTCTCATCTTCTCTCTCTCTCTCTTTTCTGCTTCAGTCTTTCTCTCTTCTCTTCTCTTCTCGTCTCTCTCTCGTCTCTCTTCTTCTTACACATTAAAGCCAGTAAACGGGTAAGCCTCAGTATCTCAGTAGCGACGGAAGGCAATTACACATGGATAATCGAAGAGTGTTTGGCACCTGGAATCTTTCAGAAATTTTCTCGGCGGGCATTTGGGCCTCATTTAAAAATAAATAATAAAAGGTGCATAAAGTTACAAATTTTTTTTTTTCATTTTAAGTTTAATATAATATATATAGTATAATATATATATATATATATAATTTATATATATTATATATATATTGTATATATATACTTATATATACTATATATATATTATATATATATTATACTATATAATACTTGTATATATATATATATATATATATCTATTAGTTATAATAATTATATTATATTTATATATATTATATATATATATAATATTATATATATAATATTATTTTATATATATATATATAATATTTGTGAACTGCATAGATTACACACGGTGCACAAGGAAGCTTCCAGAGGTTGGTCAAAGAAACTAACTCCTAGTAAAAAAAAAAAGGAACGAGAAAAAGATTAATATATATAGTACATGGCGCCCACCCGGGGGCGGCCCCCCCGGGGTGGGGGCTGGCCTTCGCCCTCTTTGTTCGGGTGGGGGATCATTTTTCAAAAAAATTCTTTAGAGGTTATATGGCTATAAAATAGTTATATAATATAGTGTATATATATATAATAATAATATATTGTATAGTATATATATATATTATTATTATATTTATTAATAATATTATATATATTATTATATATATAGTATATATATAAATAAGAATAAAACTAGAAACATTTGTATGGAATAATTAAATGATTATTATTAAAAAAAAAAATTATTTTTATCAAAGCAATGAAATAATCAAAAATACATATGCAATGGAGATTGGAAATTCAATAATATAGAGCAGTTTGGCAAAAATTGATTAGTATTAAAAAAAAGTAATTCTGTTTGGGTTCAAACGGCAAATTTATAATAAAAAAGCTCTCATGTTTTCATAACATAATTCATTAATTGTTGTCAACCCAGCAAATTTTGGTGTGTCTCTCATCATAACCAGTGCGTTTAAACACTGGTCGTCGCTTCCATAGTAACGTGGTTCGGCAGCAAACGTTCCTTGATCCTTCGCAGGTACTGAAAGAGTGTTACTGTACTGGTGGTGCATTAGCTGGGGGCGAGTATAGTATATCATTAAAACAGCATTTTTCCGTCGACGGAAAGAGGTTTCAGTGCTCTTTTAAGACTTGGGAGAGCACAAGCATATTTTTAGTTCTCTTCCACTGATCAGTTTCTTGGTCCTTACGTTTCCATTTTTTACGGCAAAGTTTCTAGCTCTTCTTTCTATGGCTTCTAGAAGTGGTAAAAGACTAACTAAATGAAGCTGTTTTCCTTTAAAACAACTCTTTCGATTTTGGGTTTTTGAGTAGCATGTGGAAAGATGTAGATATGTCAATACATAAGCAGGTGTTTTTCAGTAGAAAACCGTAAATCCAAAGAAGAAAGTTATAATCTAGAGTACGGAGTTTATTAAGGAATCTTCAGTTCGCAAAACTCCGGAGTATATTTGTTGCTGGGAATGGTTAATAGTTGGCGGTGTGGCGGTGGCTACTTCTGCTACTAAAATCCGTGGTAATATTGTTCAGCAGTTCAGTCCCCAGTTCTTCCTCGGCGATTTGATTTAGCACTTAATAAACCACTTATAGGGTGATTTTTTTTCTTTATCCTTTTTCTCACATAACCTAACCATTTCGACAATATGTTGAATGTGTTGCGAGGTTTTGGACCGATATTCCAGGTTGGATTTGGAGGAGCATTTACGAATGGGCTGCTAACATGGTGGGAGTATTTCACGATCAAGTTCTGAATAGCCATGAAGTGACGACTTTACATGACGCTGGAAGTGCAACGAAAAGCCCGGCCTTTTCTTGTGGCGGTATTTCCTTCAATGAAAAGGGATTTACGCTAATGCTTGGCATCTTCGTAAAAATACAAAGTGCTCGTCTTAAAACATGATGCCTTGTGTTGTTCAGAACATCTGGTGCTGGGTTTAGGGTTGGGATTGTTGGCATTAAATTTTTCTCTCTCAAAATGCCGACCTCTCTCGAAAAAAAACGTATAATGTCTCTTTATAGTTCACTGAGGTATCTGCAGAATTTTCTTTGCAGATTTCTGGTAGTGTGTTAAATCATTTTCTACCTAATTTTGTGTTTTGTGTGAAGAGCATGAAGAGCAATGCATTTTTATCTTTTTCCCAATAAATTGCTTGGACGCATCCTTCTTTGCCAGACATGCGTAGAAAAGCAATCGAAACCCAAGCCCACGCATTTCTGGATCCGTTCTTCGTCGTGACAAAATCGCAATCGGACTCTTTTGTGCGAAATAGGCGCAACCTAAAGATAAATTGTTCTTTCAGAAATTAGCGGTTTCATCTGCTAGTAGGCTATACGCGCACACTTCCTTTACCTTATTAACCGGATGCTTTACTTATAGAATTACTAATGGTGACACATTATTCCTTTGGAGCGATGTTGTGGTATGTGGATTTTTCTTTCCCTTTTCAAAATGGTTTTATTCAATGACTGATTCTCCGGCAATCTATTCGTAAGCGGACAAATTGTTGCAACACTGAGCCCGTCATCATGTATTTACCTATGTGTGCGAGAGGTAACAGTCGTGATGAAGCGGTAAAGTTGGCGCGTATGGGTTGACCGAGAAATAGTGTATAGCAGCATTCAGTAAATTGGCAAACCCATTGAGGATGGTTCACCATCCATCGTAGCATTTCAAAGAAAACTTGCTGGTTTAATTAAAGAAGAATCGTAGACCCATGCTCTAGTAAAAATCTTGAAACTTAAATAGCAGTCTTATGGCACTCTGTGTTTGTATGTCCCTTACAAACGCGGAATGAGCATCTTTCTAATGATTTATATTATTAAAGAGCTAGGACCGCCTGCTGAGTGAAACTTTTAATTTGGGGGAAATAACCAATGCAAACTTGCAAAATGCTCTCATTTAGGGCGCCTGGAGTATGTGCCAAGGTGAAGTATGTTCTCCAACCATGTCATAATTCGAAATTTCCGTCTTTAGTGGGTAGCAATCGTTCAAAAAATTATAGGTCTGTGAGGTGGAAATGCCCAAACACATCTTTTTCAGTAACCTGTTTTCTTTTCTCTCTCGTAGTCGAAATCTAGATGATGTCTCACGTGCTAGTAAATCGTGGAAATGTATTTTCGTGATGTCAATCTACTGAAATGCTAGTGCATATCCGGATCTTGGACGCGATATCTTTGACTCGCTCGGAGTGTGTGCTGGGCCTGGGGTATGTGGGGTTCTTCGTCATGGCGAAGAATATGCGCAAAAGTGGGGGAATATTGGCGTTTATGTAGTTTTAGTTTTGACTTTAATTGGGTATCGTTCTTCCGTTTTTCAAAGGAGGGTACAGCCCAGTTCTTCCTTTATGTCTTCCTTTTCAAATTTTACTTTTAAATATTTTAATATGTATATATTATAGTATATGATATATTAATATATATATATATGATATATATATATATAATAATATATTATATTATATTATTATATATTATATATATATATTATATATATATAGATAATATATTATATATATATGTCTAACTGTAATTCTCTGCCACATATGGTCACAAGGTTATTAAATAATTTTTAAACTAAATTCGAAAGAGAATGTTTAACGAAAATTAAGGTAAGTATAGGCAACTATTGGTTGAAAGAAAACCCACTAAATTTCGCTCTGTGGTTCGTATGAAAAAATGAAGTTTTTTTAAAAATGCAAGAAACTAACGATCAATATGGACGAGTAAGATCATGTGTTGCAAAATTCCTACTTTTAAGAGGAGTAACAAAATAACAGGAAAATATTTTAATTATAATATTTATAGGTAAAAGTAACGTACAAAGGATATCTTCCTTAATATCCATGATGAGAAAATGAAAATTGAATTATTAAAACTTTTACAGCTGGAGGTGGTGTTGAGTGGATAATTTTCATGCTACT
>JABUQX010027972.1:0-69148 GCA_015478945.1 Trachelipus rathkii
GCAAATTTATGTTTAAAAGTTAAAATTTGTATCAAATAAAATATTAATTAATATTAATAATAATAATAAATTTCAAGTTAAAAAACATTTACTGTCGTGCACATCCTTTGAGAAATATTTGCCAATTGCATGAGCAAATATTTACCATAAGGGCCATCAATTCATTTGTTTATATTTTTCAGATTATATTTCTAAATGCGCTCTTCATATATGTAAGTAAATTGTAATAATGTTGATTTCGTATCTGTCTAAAGACATTAGGAAATGACGCTACAGACATTTAAAAATTACATTAAAAGATGACTGAAAATACTGTACGGTCTACTCTATGTATATGCGCCCTCGCTTATATATAATGTAGATGATTTATGATATTATTATATTATAGTATATATTATTATAGTATATAGTAAGTATAGTATAGTTATATATAGTATATTAATATATATATGATATTATTATATATATATTATATATATATATATATATATAGTAATATATATATAGTATAATTATTTCATCCTCATGGCGTGATGTGGTTGGGTTGTGTTGGTTGTGAGTATTATGATGGTCGTCGTTGTTATTGATGGTGAGTGCTGGGTAGTGTTCGCTTTGGTTTTTAGTTGAGTAAGGTTGAGGTGGTGGTTGTGAAGGGGTATTGTTGGTGTGTTGTTTTGGTTTTTGGAGTCTAATGGTTTGTTTGTTGTTGTACGATATATTAAAGTACCTTATGTGTCTAATGAGATTTAAATGTGTTCATCCTCAGAAATGTTGTCCAAAGTGGATATTAAAATGAAAATGAGGTTAAGATTAATATAGTTATTATGTAATTGTTAGTTGGGAAGAAGAATAGTAAAGAAGAGAGGAGTTGAATGTATATTTTATCGATAATAATATAGTGTGGTATAGATAGGCGAATTTATTATATTTTAGTATGGTGTTATTAGTGTTGGTTGTGTGCGTGTGTGTGTTGTGTGTGGTGTTTGATTTGAGCTGTGATTTTTGAGAATAGTATACAGTAGTGTAAAAAAAAGATCAAATAGCGAGCTTAGATGTTGCTTTTTGTATGTTGATAGATGAGCCAATGATTATGATCTGAGGTGGGTGTGGATCACAACAGCTCTTCTTTTGTTTAGTTCCGGATTGTTTTATGCCGTGTGTGTTGGTATGATGAGTTGTGAGATTTAAAAGTTTGTAACTTATTTGGTTGTTTGAGATTGACAGTATATTTCGTATTCTCGGTCGGTGTGCCTGATCGTTTAATCTAGGTCTATCTGGTCACCGGTGTGTGGTGGCTGTCTTACTCTGGAATCGTAACGGGGACCTTTCCACGCATCTTTTTTGGTAAACCCCTAGAGTTACATCAAAATAAACCTGCAAGCACGGGAATAGGCAACTAACAAGAAATTCAAGGAAATTCCTTACGCTTGGGTGAGCAATTCCTACGAATTTTGCGCTAGAGTTTTGGACAAAAGTACGAATAAGTCATTAATCCGTGATGGCTCTCTCTATGTTTTGTCTTTATCTACGTTTTGTTAAGCACAAATGCAAAAGTGAAATGTTGAAAACGGCTTAAGCAAAGCCGTTTTGCATTTTTGCATTTGTGCTTAAGAACATAAGAACATAAGAATATAGAGACAGTAAGAAAGCACATGGGCCTATCGAGACTGTCCCAGTCAACCCCCAAAAAAAAATAATTCCTGCAAATCCACGAAAGCACCCTAGGGCTGTCAAATTCATGTAAAAACTCACCATTTGGCTTAGTCAAAAAAAAATGAATACAGTGTTACCCAAACACCATGCCACATGCTTAATAACTTAAGTTATTGTCAACATGGCAGTAGGTATAATAGACATTACTCAACTACTATAACTTAGAAACCAGCCAATTTGGCTTTGTCTAAGTATACTATGTGATACCCAACCATCCTATACTATTCCACGCCTATTCTTAAATTTGCAATGAGTCACACTGCAACAGACCTCCTGTGGCAAAATCATTCCAAAATTTAAACACCCTATTGCTGAAATTTAATTCTTATATCAAGATGGCATGATCTTTCTTCTTATTTTCTTGTTAATGCCCCCCTGGTCTCTCGTCCGTGCTCTACTATAAAGAATTTATTGGTCTCCGTATTATCAAAGTGTAAAAATTTTGTAGACCTTGTATCATGTTCCCCTCTGAGAAATCGCCTTTCTACAAGAAAAACAATTCCTAAACTCTTCAGCCTCTGTCCTCGTAGCTCTTACCTCTTCAAACCCAGAAATCCATCCCTTGTTGCTCTACGTTGCACTCTCGTCTAGCAATATCTAAAGTACTTTCTTTAAGTAAGGGGTAAAACTTTTTGCACAATACTTCTATTATTGGCCTAACTAGCTTATTAATATGTTTAACTTATTACTTCATTGTCTGTCAACAACATTGCGATTTTTATTTATGCCAGCAATCTTATTAGCTTTAGTTTCTAGGTCTCCAAATACACTGATTAGCTACTTTCAATTCTGCTTATAATCACACCTTGAATCTTTTTGCCTGGTCCACAGCCTCCATACAATCCCATTATATCATAGTTAGAACTTTTTTTGGAGGTACGGGGGTCAAGGAAGTTTACCCTTTAATGGGTAAAATTTCCTTGCGTTTGCCACTTATACTGCTCACCCAAGAAGTTTATCAAGATCATTTTGAATCTTTATACATCCCTCACTATTCCTAACTGAGGTGGCCACTTTGGTATCATCAGCAAACTTAGAAACATTGCATTTAAGTCCCTGGTCTAAATCATTTTAGATGTAAGAAATGTTCGAGTTTGCGTTCGCTTTTGTCAAACTTAGCGCAAAATCGCGAAAAATGCTCACGAAACGTAAAGAATTTCCTTAATTCTGTAAGGTTGTTATTTCCCGTGCTTGCCGAATTTAACACGTTCTTACGAAATTATGTAAACAAGCAATGTGGCTGCGTGGTAGGCCCGTTTGTGAATTGATGAATGTTTCATTCAATAAAATTTGCTTTAAATCTAATTTCTTCCAAATCAATAAACTCCATCGCAATAGTTGATCAGTTATTTGTAATATGAACCTTTTTTATTTTTTTTTTATTTTTCTCTATTCCAAAACCACGTCCTTCATCACAACAGTTGATTCTAATTGCTTGTAAACAAAAGTGACTTTTATGTGAAATCGCGTTCGTTTATGCACGAAATTCGTGCTAAACCTGGGTAAGCTTTTCTTTTCGAGCGTAAGAACAAATGACAAAAACGATACCGGATTCAATCAAAGAGAAACATTTCGGAAAAACTCGAATCGTTGATAATCGGAATAAATTATCGATTATCGCAAAAATTAAAATGCCATCGATATATCGATAATTGAAAAAACTATCGATAATTATGATAATCGATAGTTTTTGTTCATCCCTTCGTACTAGATATTTTTATGCTATGATTTTACCGATAAATTATCACCTTAGAGATAATTCATAATTGTGAATTTGCTATTCCCATGTCTTTTGTAGCTGTGCGTGTGTGAATAGTAAAGTATTATTGTAAGTTTAATTTTGAACAACTGATTCGCCTCACTTTCATTATTAATTAAAAAATAAAATTGTTATGTATTTGGAACAAGTGCTGTTCTTACATAGCATAAAGCCAAAGTTTGATAAAGCCATGATAAACACAGTAGAAAAATAATTATACTATGGTATATTATACTATGGTATAAAGTGAGATTGATAGGCACAATAGATAAAGAATCGATTGAATTCGATCTCTTTCTTTAAAGGTGTCAACTGTCAGGTAATAACAGTCAGGCATAGTATGAAGCCTATCATAATAAGTTTATTATAATTATACTCTTAATTACCTAACTTTAAAACATATATATTTTTTAAAATTTCAAAACGACATATTAAAATAGTTATAGTTTCTAGGGTATCCTTGTATTTTAATTAAACATTGTAGTCATATAGAGGCCGGCCCATTATCATGATGCAACATTTAAGAAATTCATAAAATCCACTGAAAAAAAAACAATTTAAGAATTTTAGTTTTTTGTTATAGGATAAGACTGTTTTGCCTTGCGCCTATTTTAAATATTTGAATGGGTTTATTTCTACCCTGTTTTAGAACACAATAGGCAGGGACTTAATGCAAGGTTTCTAAGTTTGCAGATGATACCAAAGTGGCCACCTCAGTTAGAAATAGTGAAGGATGTATAAAGATTCAAAATGATCTTGATAAACTTCTGGGTGGGTAGAACAAGTGGCAAATGAAATTGTTAATAGTAAAAGTAATGGTTCTTCCCTAGGTTAATCAATAAAGTTTTGGTAATTGTTACCCACAGAAGATTTCAATCCCGATTTTTATGAAAATCAATGTATATAGCTCTAAATAAAACAGAAAATAATAATAAGAATAGTGAGAAAAAGAAAAATCGTCCGCTCTCCTTAGAAAAAAAGTTACAGCCTCTCAAAGTTTGGTAATAGTTGAATACGATTTATTAAGAAAAAAATCCAAAATTTTTTTTTTTGAAAACATCACAGGATATACCTCAAAAAAATAAGAGCCGATAGTGAAAAGCGAAAATTGGCAGTCCCTCTTTAGGGAAAAAAGTTACAGCCTCTGAAAGTTAAAATTTTTCCCATAGACTTTCTTATAATAAAAGTTAGTGGGCCTCGTGCTTGATCTAGGGCCACCTAGTTCAGGTTATGATAAGATTTTTTAATTCTTACATAGATTTTCTCTTGTGTAGTATCCTAACAAAACTTATCATAACTGACTTAGAAGGCCTGAAATGAGAACTACCTGGATCGATCAATATTGGAAAGTCTATGGGATTATACCAAACTTTGAGAGGCTGTAACTTTTTTCTAAAGAGAGCGCAATTTTCGCTTTCACTATTCTTCATTTATTTTTTTAGCAGTAAATATCCTGTGATTTTCAATAAGAATCGGGGGTGTTATAGCTCTCAGTAAAATTACCAAAAGTTTTAACTATCAAAGACCATTTAATTTCTTTAAGCCTGTGGACGCAAGAAAAAGATTTCAGGTGTGATCTATAAGCAGCAATTTGAAAGTAGCTAACAGTGTTTGGGGAGCCAAGGAATAAAGCTAATAAGATGCTGGGCAATATATAAATCGCAATGTTGTTTACAAAGCAAAGAAGTTATATATAAGTAAACTGTATAATAGCTTATGTTAGGCCAATACTAGAGTAGAGTAATGTGCACAACGTTTGGGCCCCCTTATTTAAAAGAAAAGACTTAGATATGCTTAAGAGAGGTGAGCGAGTGCAAACAAGGATGATTTCTGGGGTTTGAGGGTAAGAGCTATGAGGCGAGGCTGAGGGAGTTAGGAATGTGTTTCTGTTAGAAAGGCTTTCTTCAGTACCAGAAGTCTGCATTAGTCTACAAAAAATTTTTACCATCTGATTGAATAATAAGAACCAAATAAATTCTTCAGTAAGTAAGAGCATCGGACGGGAAGACCAGCGGGGCATAATATAGATATTAAGACAGAAAGCATGCCATCTGATATAAGAAAGCAAGAAAGCATAGGGTTGTTAAATTTTGGAATGGTTTGCCACAGGAGGTTGGTTGAGTGTGACTCAGTTGCAAGCATTTAAGAAAGGGTTGGATTGGGTATCAGATGGATGGATTGGGTATCGTATAGTATATTTAAGACAAAGCCAAATTGGTGGGTTTTTTAGTTACAGTAAGTTATTAATTGGTTAGATTGCATTGTGTGACCCATAACTTAATTGTTAAGGTTTGGGGATGGTTTGGGTATCAATTATAATTTTTCTTTTTTACTATAGGCCAAATTGGTGGATTTTTAGTTAAAGTAATTTGACAAGCCCTAGGGTGTTATGTGGATTTGCATGAGCATGTTTTGCTAGTGGGTTGACTCTGGGACAGCCTGCGATAGGCCCAATGTGGCTTCTTACTGTCTCTATATTCTCTAATGTTCTAATGAACGCCCAGAATTATGATTAAAATGTTATAGTTCTGCTCTGTTAATGTTTGTATTGCCTAAATGTATGAGTCATGTTTATGATAAGGTTTTAAGAGTAGAGATACAAGGTATTTCTGTATCTGAAAGTATTTATATATTTTTTTGCTATATTGAAACTGCAAATAAAATGAATAAAAATGCATTACAGAAAACCTAATAAAAATATAGAACATACAATGACAGGGTAATTGCTTACATTAAGAACCCCTATTTTGATTTTCATCTTTCAGAATCTACTGTAAAAAAATTTACCAAAAATGCATTAAAGCGACTAAATGGAAAATAGTTTGTAAAATGTCTAACTTTTTTGTGGTAGCTAACAAATTTTCCCATTTTTTCTCATTTTATATCCAGATTTCATTCAAATAAATTCCTAAGCTATAATAATAAAAGGTGAATAGTGATTGAATTAGGACATAATTGCACAGTGCAATAGCCTTTGTCACTGCGAATCTTAGAATTGTGAAACTTCTTAACTTGATTATCATTTATTTCTAACTTGCAGTTTAGAAACGTACTTCAATGCTATCTTATTAATTTTTGAAGTTGACTAATCAAGCATCCTCTAAGCAAAATATGTTAAATAACAGAGAATTATAATATATATGATATATAGTCTATATATATATATAATATATATATATAATTATTATATAGTATATATATATATATTATATATATATAATATATATATATATATATATATATATATATATATATATATATATATATATATATATATATATATATATTATTAATATTTCAGAGGGTTACTTGTGCACAATACTCTAATACAAGCCTAACATAGCTATTATACAGTTTGCTTATAAATTCCTTACTCTTGTAAATGACATTGCGATTTATTATACCTAGCATCTTACTAGCTCTATTCCTTGTTTCCAAGCTTCCAAACACTGATTGGCCACTTTCAGATTAATGCTTATAATCATACCCAAATCATTTCCTTGGTTCACAGACTTAAGCCAATACTATTCATATCATAGTTAAGTCTTTTAATTGTTTAAACTATATGAAGAAGCTTACACTTTTTACAATTAAAATTTATTTACTATTTATCTGCCCACCAAAGAAGTTTATATAAAGATCATTTTGAATCTTTATATATCCATCATTATTCCTTATAAAGTTAGCTACTTTGGTATCATTTGCAAACTTAAAAACCTTACATATATGTCCCTGGTCTTAAATCATTTTAAAATGAGGAGCAATAGTGACCCCAGCACTGGCTGGCTGAACCCTGTTAGATACCACTTCACTATTACTCATGATGACATTTGCCATTCTGTAGTACATACTGCCTTCTATTCCTCAACCATTCTTTAATCCAACTATACCACTCCACCTATACCACTTTGCGATAACTTTTGCATCAGCCTTATGTGGGGTGCCTTATCAAAGGCTTAATTGGGTTATTAAATATATAATAACTGGATCTCCTCAGTCAATGGAGTCAGTAATGTAGATTAAAACAATTATTTGTAACATATAAATATATATTTTTTTTTTTTTGTAGTTTAAAAAGTTATATGTTATAGTTTGAATTCCAATAATTGAGGTTCTTACTGTCTCTGTCCTGTGTTTTCTAAAAGACCGAAGTTTACATTTGAAGGAAACATTTCATGAATTTTGGAAGATAAATATTTTTATATTCTGATGATAAACATTGTGACTCCATTTACTGTATATAATTTACAGATACAAAATTTTTTTTTTTTTTTTTTTTTTAAAAATATAAGATTTAAAAATTTTTATTTTTGGATTTTAAAAGAACTTGCCTTTGAAATTCTTAAAAATGTTTTTGACTACTATGTCACAAATGGCAACATAGCCTTTGAAAAAACAAACAGAGAAAGGAAACTTGAATGTTTGAATTCAGAATAATGTTAGGTAGAATGAATAGGGACACCCAAGAAAAATTTATTTTTTTGCACATTCAATCATCATTAATTCTGGGGTATGGTATTTTTATATTTAAAAAAAAGAAGAAAAAAATATTAGGGATGGAAATTTTGTAAAATAGAATTTCATTTTTGAAATTCTTTTTACTCAACATTGCTCTAAAATGAAATATGTTAAGTATTGTTGAATATGTTAGGTTTATACCAGAGTTGGCAGTATGAATTTTGGTTTCAACCACTACATTGTGGTTAAATCACGTCTAATTTGCCCCTATTCACCCAACCACTTAAAAGATGGTGGGGTGAATAGGGACACTATTATTATTATTATTCTAGTCATCATTATTGACTTTTTAATCTAATTTTTATTCCTTTTTATTTTCAGATTATTAAAAATAAATACTGATATTTTTATACATAACTAGCTATCTAAGTTCATAATGCCAAGAAGTTATAAACTCGAAGGGTCTGCATTTGAGAGATGCTTTGACATTTTTTTTTTTTTTATATACATAGTAGCAAGGAGCAAGATAAAGGAAAAAAAAAATGGAATTCAAATTTTTCTGACCAATTGTGTTAAAGGAATTGACCTTATTTTAATTGTTTTTTTTATTATTATTATTTTTTTTTTTGGCTCTCATAGCAAATATCATTTATATTAATTTTTTAGAGGTCAATTAATGCATGACATACAAGCAATTACCTACAGGGATCAAGCCCCCTGTACCTTCAACCCGTTAATGCTGGAAAAATAAGAATAAATTTCTTCTGCGCCATAAATCATATAAGCCTATAAAATTTTTTCAAAAAAGCATGTGGCCATAAATAGGTTATAAATATGAAATTTGAGACTTTGTAACTTTTTCATTTTTTTTTGTTTTTGTTTTTTTTTTTTAATTTTTTTATGGATACTTTCAAAAAGTTCATAAAAGTTTAATGAAAATTGGCTGGTATTTCTATAATTGATAATTATGTCCATTGACAAAAGTTATAAATATTAAATTTGGAGGCCTATTATTTAATTTTTAAAATTTTTATAGCAATGTTTTACCACTTAAAAGTAATACAGTAAATACATTATTCCCTAATTAGTAAAAAAAAAATAGGTAAAATAAAAATAACATTCCTATAACACAACAGAGTCAGTTTTTCAATTCATGACTGCGAAATATATAGCCAAAGTTAAATGAGTTCTATGCAGTAAATTATATCTCAGTGCTACATTGGTTAAGTTACTGGGTTAACTTGAAACCAAGTTGCATTCAAATATTTGGAAAGGAAAGATATTATTGACCTATATTTGTATGATGACATGAAATAGTTAAAAAAAAAATTAATTTATGGATCGATTAATTTACATGGAACAGTCTCATTTATAATTTGACCTTTGCAGAGTTCAAAAAGGCTAACAGACAAGACTTATTACTTTGGTTAAACTAGCTGTGCTTTGAAAACCGTTTGTAAATATAATTAAAACATATAATTAGTATAATAAATAAAAAATTAAAGTAAATCATATTTATATTCATAAAATATAATTTTGACATTCATCTTAGAGGGTGTCCCTATTCATCCTCAGAAGGTGTCTCTATTCCCCCCACTGAGGCAAGCATAAATTGGTTGTATGAAAACTTCAATATAAGTATTAAAATATTTTTCTTGTGTGTGCATTTGACCAACCATGTGACCATTATTGTACAATAAAAAGAAATTTCCAAAAAAGTGTATTAGGGAAGGGTGGGGAAGGCAAGCTTTGCAAACCTGTCCATATTCACCCCACTTGCCACTATACATGTGACTTTTTATAGAAATATTTTCATGTTTTTTTGTTTTTGTACAGAAGTGCTCACCCAGGATCCATTAGGCTTTCTGTAATGCATTTATGTTTATTTTGTGTTCATGATTTCTGTAGAGTAAAAGATATAATGTCCATACCTTCAACTACAGAAATACTTAGCTACTATATTTATAATTTTTTAAAGTATGGTACTATTTTAGTTCTAATTAAACATTTATTTCTACTTTGTTGAAACTATAAAAACTATGAAATATATTGAAATGAATTAATGCATCCTGATGAAGTGTGGAACAACAATTTGTTTAAAAAAAAAAAAATGCCCAAGATCAAAAAAATTACTATAGAAAGTAGTGATGGGATGATGAATCAGGATCGAGAATCAGAAGAATCAATAATTTTTTTGGAATTGGGAAGGGAATTTTGGCTAAAACTGGAATTTAAATTTGAAAATTTTTGGTATAGTAAGATGAATACAGTGGAACTCCAATATTAGTCATTAGTCCATTACTGAGGGGAGGATGAATATTGAAAGGGACTAATAACAAACAAATTTTTCCCATAGGAATTAATTAAAAATGGTTTAATTTCCTCCCAGCCCTGAATTTCAATCGAAAATCGATCTTAGAAATCATTGCAAATACATTTCTCACTGTTTTTATTTTTTGTTTTTTTATCACTGCGCTTTTAATAACCCATGGTCATTTACTGTATTTATTAAAAAATTAACTAAAAACTTGTAAATATTAAAAAGAAATAAAGTATTAAACAAGAGTTAATACACACTTTCAATCACAGCTCGAGACTGAGCTAACTGATGATCAGCTGGCTCGCTGACCACGTCAAAGAATGGATAAATATTGATTTTTCAGGCGAATGTCAAACAAAAATTTTAACAAAAAACAGAACAAATTTCAAAAAAGATGAATATTGGAGTTCCACTGTAATATGAATTGGCATTACCAATTGGAAGAATTAGATTTTGTTGTAAATTGGCAGTTGAATATTGTAAAGTGTATTTTTGGTGGTGTTTGGTGTGTATTGTCCTGTTGTATATTTGAATTTGGAGGTGAGGTGTACTAGTGGCTAGCGAGTGGGGGTGGAAGGGAATAAGGTGATATATGAGGTTGTGATTTTAGGTGTTGAGTGTTGTTTATAAATTTATTGGAAGATATTTCAAATATCTGTTATCATACAGCATTTTTAACTGTTATCTATTAGTAATTTTTTTCTGTTGCATTTGTGTTGGAATGTATTGTGTTGTGTATAGTGTTATTATATGTGATGGTCTTGTTGTTCGCTCGTTGACGAGCGAAATGTTAGTGTAAGGTGAAAATGAACATGATGTAATATTGAGTAGTAGCTATATATATATATTAGCGTGATATGGGTATTATATATAATATATATATTATATTGTATAATATGACATCATTATAGATAGATAGATAGGTTATATTGTTTTTACTACCAAGTACCAGTCAAAGATATTCTTTTGGCGTAGTAGTGGTTGGTTTTTGGGTTACTTGGATATTAACTATAATATATATAGTTTATAATACGGTCGTTATTGTGATGTGAGTGAATTATGTGTATGATAGAGGGTAGAGGAGGATAGATAGAGGGAGAGTAGCACTGAGAGAGAGAGAGGAGAGAGAGAGAGTATGAGGAGAGAGAGAGAGATGGAGAGAGAGGAGAGAGAGTTTAGAGAGAGAGAGAAAAAGTGAAGAGAGAGAGATGAGAGAAAAAGAGAGAGTGAGAGAGAGAGAGAGAGAGAGAGAGAGAAGAGAGGGAGAGAGAGCCATGAGAGAGGAGAGAAGAGAGAGAGAGAGAAAGAGAGAGAGGAGAGAGAGAGAAGTAGTTGAGGGTGCAGTGGAGGATAGTAGTGTGGTGACGAGAGGTGCAGGTAGAGTGTGAGGAGTAGAGAGGGAGGAGAGAGAGTGAATGAGAGTAGAGAGAGAGAGGAGGAGAGAGAGAGAGAGAGAGAGAGAAGAGAGGAGAGAGAGAGAGTAGTGATGTAACAGTTGGATAAGACTATGTCGAGTGAGAGGAGAGAGAGAGATAGAGGAGAGAGAGAGAATGTAGAGAGAGAGAGAGAGAGATGAGAGAGAGAGAGAGAGAGAGAAGAGAGAAAGTGAGAGAGACAGAGAGCGAGAGAGAGAGAGAGGAGAGAAGAGTAGAGAGAGAGAGAGATAGAGAGAGAGAGAGAGAGAGCGAGAGAGAGAGAGGAGAGGAGTAGAGAGAGAGAGGGAGGAGAAGAGAGAGGAGAGGAGTAGAGATGAGAGAGAGAGGAGAGTGCGGAGAGAGAGAGAGGAGATATAGTATATTATAGTATTTATATATTATATTATTATATATAAGTATATGAAAGCATAATATATAATATATGATATAGTAGTAATATTGCTGGTTTTGTGCGGTTGGAGTATCTTTGAGGAGTTGGTTCGGTAGTAGTTATATATATTAGAGTTGTTATATTATTATAATAATATAGTATATATTATAGTGTATTTATATATAATATATTGCATAGTTATATTACCTGTGTTATTGTATGGTATTTAGTAGTTGGATTGAGTATATGTTTTGGGGACGTTGGTTGTCGTTATTGTAGTAGTAGCGTGATGTATGTGATTCTGTATAGTTATGTTGTCTGAGGGCATATGTTTGAACTTTCTGAGTATTTTGGGTTTTAATAAACCTTATTTATTAAATCATAAACATTTATTCTTCTTTGCTCCTGTTTTAGACTATTGAATAAGAGTATGACTTTCTACTTGGTGTTTAGGTAAATCACTATCAGCTTGGAGTAAAGGAATGTGTACAAATATTTTGAATTTATTTACAAAAATACTTTTGAGAAAGGATTTTGAATATTAAGAAATGAAGACTTTAATAATTTTCTATTCTTTAAAAACACTAGAGTGGCATGATTTCTATTGACAAATATCTGCACGTTTTTTATTTAGTACTGAGGGATCTGGCTTTGAGAACACTTGTTTTGGCATAGTGGTAATGACTGGAGGCAGCATATAATTGCTCTCGTAAGATGAGAAAGGTTGATAGTTGGTTCAGATATGTTACTTGTGTGAGTTCGTCGGCTAGTTTGCACAAACCAAAGAATCAGTCCAAATGGGTAGTAGTTTTATAAAAATCATTCTTCCCATAGGTTTTAATTAAGTACGTAATTTACATAATGGCGGGTGGGTCGATGGGCGGCTTATAGATGTGGTCTCGTAATATACATACAGTTAGGACAGGATGTATCTTGTGTTTTTCATGTGAACTAATTCCTTGTGAGTGTATGTTTCAATATATGTATGTATGGGTTATGTACTATGTGTCTAGGATGTGCCTACTATATTGGATGTATATAGTTATTTATGGAGTGGGGGTAGGGCTGGTATTTATATGTTTTCTAACGGTGTGCTTTTATAATTTTGTAGAGTTATATATTTAAAGAGTGCTTGGTGGTGGGCGCTTTGTGTAGCTATTGGCGAGTGGATGGTATTTTTAGGATAATTTAGTGATATTTACGGGTGAGGCTTTATGGTATGGGTAATCAGTTGCTGGTTATTGAAGTGCGTATAATAGTATATATATATAGATATGTATATGTGTGTGCGTTTTGCTTTATGTATATTATTATTATAGGTTGTTGTTGTATATTGTGGTGTATATATATAGATGAGTGTGTAGTGTGGTGAGTATGTGTGTATCTATATGCGTGTCCTAATTGTGCATGGTAGTTAGTCAGCGACCAGGGTCTGGAATAAGATGTATTCCTGATGCTTAAGTTCCAATGTGTGTTCAGAATGGACAATTCTGTTTAGGGCGTGTGCTAGGTGTGAGAAGATATTGATAAATGAGATAGTGACTATTGTTGCAGTAGCTTAGATGAGGTGGGTTGTGGTGTGTAAGGAAGTAGGATGGGGTATAATGAGAGAATAAATGAAAGTATGTTTTGATTATGAGGGTTTGGTCATGTTGAAAAGGATGAATGATTAGTCGGTTGGTAAAGCGGATGTAAAAGGTTGTTGAGTGTGTTGGGGAACCGACCGGTGGCTGGGAGACCGAAGAGGATAAGTTTGATTGAGTCAGTAAATTCGAGATGTTTGAGTCAGGGAAGATGTGAGTTTGGCAGAGGCGAGAGTTAAAGGGGTGCATGATAGGAGAGAATGGCGGGGTTTTGTGATGGGGCATGGTTTGCTGGCCACTGGGCCAGGGATATTTGACCCTTACATTGGACTGATTTAGCCATAGTGAGGGTCCGATCGCAGTCCCGTGATGCTCTAGGGTGGAATTTTCTGTCTGTGACGAGCTCTCACATATTAATGGTACAGAGGGGGCGTTAAAGGCTGGGCTTTTCTTTTTGAACGTTTGTCATGTTCTCTACTGCTTTTCTTTTGCCGATTGCTTTGTACAGTCACTTATCTCCCGATTTTGGTACAAAGAGAGAAGGTGCGGGGAAAGGGTGAAGAAAGAAAGAGGAGCAGATATATATAATAATATATATTATTACAGTATATATATATATAGTATTATATTATAATATATATATTGTGGGTTTATATATATAGTATAAAATATATAGGTTCTCATAGATATATTACTGTATTACTATATATATATATATTATCCACTATACTACTATAATATAATATACTATACTATATATATTAGGGATCATAATATATAGATTAGTATAATAGTATATGGTATACATATACTACTATATACTACCTGGTCATTTCGAAGTGTTTTAAGAATTCTTGCTATTATCTTATAGATAAAGTAAGCTGTTCTACCTAACTCATATCCCTTCCATGTTGGTACTAGCATCATACAAAGTGAAAGTAGTAATGAGAGTCTGACTTTTGGTACAAAATCAGCTTCTAGATATAGATTATGTCAGTTGTCTTTGAAAAAATTTTTTGCAGATCCTTTTTCCTCTCTGTTTATAGAGAATATTTGAATCTTGTCTAATCTGTCCCATTGAATAGGGTTTTTTGTTTTAAGTAGTGTTTTTATGTTAGAAAGGTCGCAAAGGTGCTCAAGTAGTAAATTTTAGTTAGGGTCAGGAATATATTTTAATAGTAGTGCTTTAGGATTCTCCAGTCTATATTTTTACAGTTATCTTAAAGTGGTGAAGAGTGATGCTGGGAATCTGACTTTCTAAGGGAGAGTCGAGGAGAAAATGTATATTGTTATCAGTTAAGGGAGATATGTCTTGAAGGAAATGGAAGGTTAGAGTTTGGCAGGAGGCAAAAGAAAAGGTGGCATAGTATAGGGAGTGATAAATCAGGAGTTTTATGATTGGGTTGGGGGGTAAATGATTTTGCTCATGCCGGGGGCCAAGGTGGAAGACCTACATTGTATGAGATTATCTAGCAGTGAGGTCTGATTGTTTGTTTGTGATACTCATTGGGTTATGATTTTTTTGACTTGGGATGAGCTTTCACTTTAGTGGTATGGAGGGACAGTTGGTAGAAAGTGGGTGGTGTGTTGAAAGCTTGTCCGTTTTTGAATTGCTTCATGTTCTAATTCTTACTTTCTGTTGTTGCTCGGCTTATGTCACATCTTATGTCTGTGGCAAATTCTGGGGAAAGGTAAAGTATATCTATATACGTAATACTAGTATTATATATACTATATTGTATAATAATATATTATTATATAGGTAATATTATTATAAGTATATTTATATATTAAGTATTTATGTATATATATAATTATGTATGAACATTTTATATTAGTTATATATATTTATAAGTATTGAGTATATATATTTATAATTATGTATTTTAGTGTATATTAGTATATATATCCCGTTCCTTGGGGTGGCTTTTGATTATTATTTATGGTGATGGTTAGTGGTATCGTTCTTCGTGTGTTTTGAGGATTAGTGAGTGTGGTATGTTATTGTTAGTTATATGAGACTTGGGTGGTGTTGTGATATTATGATTAAAGTATAGTATGAGTGAATCAGCTTTAAAAAGCCACGTACTATATATAGGGTGGGAGTATCATAGTAGTATTTATATATATATTTTATCTTATTATAATATATATATATATATATACTATATATAAACTGAGGAATGAAGCGTATTAGAGAGTTGTGTGGTGGTGAAGAAAGGGGTAAATGAAAGAGAATAAATGAAGTATGCTGAGAAATGGTTTGGTCTGGGGAAAATGATGAATAATAGTTGGGTTTGGTTAATGCTGATGTAAATTAGCGGTTAGTGTGTTGAGGAAATCCCCGACTGGGAGACCGAAGAAAAAGTGGTGAGTCAGTAAAGGATGTCTGGAAGGAGAACAATGTGAGTTTGTCAGAGGCCTAGACTAAAGGTGCAGTAATAGGGGTAGTGAGGGGTAATGGTTTCGTGGCCCACATGGGCAGGGGATGACCCTACACTGACGAATTGCATACAGTGAAGGGTCCCAGTCTCTCACGGTGTGTAAAGCTTTACGGTAGATTTTTGACTGCGAAGAGTTTTCACTAGAAAGGTATAAAGGGGTGGTAAGCCTGGGCTTTCTTTTTGACTTGTCATTATTCTCTCCTACTTTTCTGTTTCCTTTGCATGTCACATGTCACCCCCGGGTCTTGGGGGGGGGGGGAAAGGGTGGGGGGGATATTTGATTACATTAAGTAATATATCTATATAACTATATTATAATTATAGTAGTATATCTATTCATATGAGGGTATAGATATATATATATATATTATATATTATATTTATATATAAGTATATGTCTATATATGGCATGTATATGATATATGATATATTTATAGTGATATATATATATATATATTTTTTTTTTTTTTTTAGTCTTTAATAAATCTATATTGGTTGACACTATCATAGTTTTGTTGAACCTTTCTTCATAAGATAATCCTTCAATATAAACATGAGTAGAGGTAAGGATTTTCTTTTATTAATCTTCATTTCTTCAGAATAAATATTAGATATTCATTCAGAATTTTAGTAAAAACAATTGAAATGATTATATTCCTGTGTATGTAATGTAATACCATAAAATATTCTTGTTTCAGATTCACCACCATCTTTTGATTATGAAGGTGAATCCCAGGGTTCAAAATTGAAAAGAAAGGCAAAGGAATCACCTTTCATGGTGGCAGGTAAATACTGTTTTCTAACTTTTAAATACTTTTTATTTTTATTATTTATTTATTTATTTGTTTACAGATTTATACCTAAAATAAAATTGTAGATTATAATTGCCCCGAAAACTGAATTCTATTACTGAAATTTGGATTTAGTCGTTCTTTTTCTTGCATTTAGTTGCCTATCATTGTCTTCTAATACCTTTCTAACTGAATATGGTAGTAATAAGAACCAAAATAAATTATCATGAGTTTTAGAGGTTAAGCTAAGAGTTTTGTTGCTGTGATTTTGACAGTAAAATAATAGGAAGCTTGTATTAAGAAAATTCATACTGAAGGTTAACAAAAGCATATAATTGGATTTTAAATTATTGATTTGGAGATAACTATAGGATAAATAGAAAAAAGATCATGCCTAATGCATTTCCTATTTTATAAATTTTAAATTATTGGGAATTGGGATATGATGATGGTCGTGACTAATTCCCAAGCACAAATAAAAATAGTTAGGGAAAAAATTATACATTTGAAATGGCCAAACGATTTTGAGGCATATTGTTATTATAATTTTAATAAACACACACAGACATTTATATTAAGAGTAAAAAATGTTAAAGCAAATGTAAAACATAAGTAAATTAATATTAAATTGAAAACTTAAATTAAAATTTATTTTTGTGTTAAATATTATTGGAGTGGCGTAATTAGGGTTGGCAAAAAAAAAGAAAAACGATAAAAAAAGATTCCCAATAAACCCACCCTGTAAAAACTCTCAAATTATAGTTTGCTGTATATTGGTAATTTTGAGAAAGGAAAATCGGATTAATAAATGAAATTTAATAAATATACCCTTTATTATACAGTATGTAGGTTACAATTTGCCATTGCCCAAATGATTTTGCATTTGTGGTTGCCTAGATAAAGATGATTCTTAAATGTATTAAAACATAATTGCATATAAAACTACATCAAGCAAATGAAATTAAAAATGTGTTGAAAACCTTTATTAATTAAAAGACAATAAAATTCATTATTATTGTTGTTGTTATTATTATTATTATTATTATTATTATTATTATTATTATTATTATTATTATTATTATTATTATTATTATTATTATTATTATTATTATTATTATTATTATTATTATTATCATTATTATTATCATTATCATTATTATTATCATTATTATTATCATTATTATTATTATTATTTTATTATTATTATTATTATTATTATTATTATTATTAATATTATTATTATTATAATGACTAATAAGTAGCCAAATTAAAATTCATTCAGAACCCTTTGTATACCTTAATGAGCTTCAGCGCTTTTACAGCTTTTTGGTTGTTCTCTATTCCATACAAAAGTTTAGATCATCTTAAATATGGATATAATATAATTATTTATCATTTTGCTTTTATAAAGCTTCCTCCAGCTGAAAAGATTTTTGTTTTCAGTAATTTTTTTGTAAACATATGAACCGAGAAGCTTGAGTCTCAGCTATAAACTATATAAGCAAGTTCACAATTTATTTAAAGCTTTAATAGACACAAACACTGAATTAATCAATCATATAGTTTTTCTATGACTTTTGGGGTATCAAAACATTTAAAATATTGATGGTATCTCGCCTGGAGAAAAGATTTCAGTGCTTATGTATTATAGCCAGAAAATATTGCAAAAGCAAGATAGCTGCTTCTCCAAAGTTAGCTGTGTTTTAATAAGATTGTGAAGATTTTTCTTTTGGTGTCATCAAGGATTTTGTTGTATGGCATTTTACCAAGTACAGGAAAAGGCTCTCTGATTACTTTCTAAAGTTTGATTCACTTACTATCAGGTGGGTAGTGTGAATCCCATCAGTTGAAATTGTTGATGTGCCAGGAGGGCCAGGAGCACTGGCAAAGGCACTTCTTGAACTTCTCTCCAATGCATTGAATTTCAGAACAAGGCAGATCTATCATTTCTTTGAATGTCAAGACTGCAAAGTATTTGAAAACTGCACAATAAGTGGGAAAATGCAGCTACAATTTGTAAAGCCTATCTTTGCCAACATGAATTTTCCATTCTCATAAACTTCAAAACAAAGAACAAAAATAGGTTTAAGACCGTATCCAAATTCCTCTAACGTCAAATAGCCAATTTTTATGCTTAATAAAAATGAAACCTCATTATTTCTCCAAACCTAAAGTCAAAATGTTTTCAATGAATTTCTTTTGTTTCTTAAGATTTTTTCTTAATTTTGTCTTACTATTTTCAAATTTCATGCGTTTTTTTTTCTCTTATTGCTTTGTTAATTTTGAGTTTTATATTTGATTTGATTTTTGAAGTTGATTTCAGCTTGTATGACTATATTCTTCATACATTTGGATCAATGAACTCTTTTGAATTTAAGTGTTCTTTGTTTTTTCCGGATTGAGTGGGAATTTTAAAATATTTGTATGCCATATGCTACTACTTTAAAAGTAATTAAATTAATTTATTTTCTTGTGATGTACTGTCTCGGAACTGGACCAGTTTTTTCGGATTTGGACAAATTTAGCAAAGTCCAGAAATTAATAACAAATGTGCTGAAATCTTTACAACGTTTTTTCTTTCAATTTCTGTTACTTACTATTTATTTGCATACTTGTATAAATTTAATGTGTACAGGACTGAAGGGGGCCATGACATGTGCAACTAACTTAACTTGTGCAACAATCCTATTTTACTACACATACAGGTATATATTATGAAAGGACATCAAGTAAATTAACATAAGAAAATCACAATGTAAATATTAGAAAAGGTTTAAGCAAGAATATTTTATTAATTAAAAGTCAAAGAATTATTAAAGCAAATTTGCTGATTACAAAAATAGTCCATCCAACAAAAATATGTTGCAAAGTAAATCTTGTTGAACATATTATGGCATTTGATTAGAGCTTCTTTGAAAATGTGAATTACTGCAAAACAAAGGAAAATGGTTTAATTTTAACCAATTCAATTTGTTCTCGTCTGTTATGCTAATTTTACAAGTCTAATCTTAAATCGTGGACTGAGTCTTAAAAACTAACTAGAAGACCTCTATTATGATTCCAATTGGAATTCTTTATTATTAATACGTTAATATCAATGTTTGAAAGCTTTAAAGCAGCAGGTATACATAATAGAAGAACCCTTAGCTGCTGTATCATCTACCTCATCATGCAGTGTAATTTTCAGATGTCCTGGAATCAGAGAGAGCAGAGAGAGAAAGAGGAGAGAGAGAAGAGAAGAGAGAGAGAGAGAGAAGAGAGGAGAGAGAAGAGAGAGAGAGAGAGAGAGAGAGTAGAGAGAGAAGGAGAGAGAGAGAGAGAGAGAGAGAGAGAAGAGAGCACAACAGACAAGAGAGAGGAGAGAGGAGAGAAGAGAGAGAGGAGAGAAGAGAGGAGAGAGAAGAAGAGAGAGAGAGAGAGAGAGAGAGAGAGAGAGAGGAGAGAAGAGAAGAGAAAGAGAGAGAGAGAGAGAGAGAGAGGAGAGAGAGGAGAGAGAGAGAGAGAGAAGAGAGAGAGAGGAGAGAGAGAGAGAGAGAGAGAGAGGAGAGAGAGAGAGAGAGAGAGGAGAGAAGAGAGAGAGAGATGAGAGAGAGAGAGAGAGAGAGGAGAGAGAGAAGAGAGAGAGAGAGAAAGAAGAAGGAGAGAAAGAGAGAGAGAGAGAGGAAGGGAAAGAGAGGGAGAAGAGGGCAGATAAAGAAGAGAGAGAGAGAGAGAGAGAGAGAGAGAGAGAGAGAGAGGAGAGAGAGAGAGAGAGAGAGAGAGAGAGAGAGAGAGAGAGAGAGAGAGAGAGCATGAGAGAGAGAAGAAGAAGAAGAAGTAGAATCGTCATAAGAAATTACAGTACTAGAAATAAATGAGTTGCTGAGGGGTGGGAAAGGAGAAATAGCATCTGGATCGTGTAAGGTGGAATTATAGGCAAAGATTAGAGGAAAGAATTCATCTTCAACGGAAGGTAAATGGGTTATGCTATTAGAAGATATTATAGAAGGGAAAGGGAAAGGAGAGAGAGAGAGAGAGAGAGAAGAGAGAGAGGACAGCAGGAGAGAGAGAGAGAGCGAGAGAGAAGAGACGAGGAGCAGAGAGACGAGAGCGAGAGAGAAGAGTAGAGAGGAGGAAGAGAAGAGAGAGAGGAGAGAGAGAGAGAAGAGAGAGAGAGACGAGAAGAGAGACAGAGAGAGAGAGAGAGAGAGAGAGGAGAGAGAGAGAGAGAGAGTTTTTTTGTAAGTTAAATATAAAATGATGATATAGTGTGATATATCTAAAAACTAGTGATGTTCTGAGTCCATATTTTATTCCGAGCCAGAGTCCAAATCCAATGTCAAGTTATTGCAAATCCTGTTGTAATAATGTAATAAAAATTATTATATCAGATTTTTTAAAATTATATAATAAATATAAGATGCTGTAATAATAATAGTAATAATAATAATTATAAATTTTAATCAAAAGTAAATGTGAATTTAAGGCCAGTTGTCAATCTCTCGTCCGTATCCTAGATAGTAATTACCTAGAGAAGTTGTTCCCTCCTTGAATAGGGCTATGCCTGTCAGGTGTGAAATTTTAATAAAAAAATGTAAATAATTATCGTTTAGCTGGAAAAAAAAATAATGAAATGATGATAAATCATGTAGTATGATATAAAATGAATTAAAATTAGTTTTCCTTTTAATCCTTTCAATTATTGAAATAGAAAAATACAGATAACACTACATCTAGATCAAACTATACCATCCTAGACATGAAACGAAATGTGGAGTCCCTCTTGGTAGCATCCGAAGTACTTTTTTCCTAAAATGAAACTGGATCTTTTTATGGAATGACCTCAAACTAATGCAATATTTTGTCCTATACAATTGATTGTGTGCTCTTTGGGTTTCTGATCCAAATCTTCAGATTTCTGCTTAAACAATTCGGGAAACTTTATATTCACTGGTGAAATGGCCAGAGACATGTGGATTAAATGCAAATTGTTGCAAGATATCTTCAAAATAAACCCCCCCCCCTCATGTAAACATGTAAGTAAAGGAATTCAAATGCACAGCTTCACAAAGTTTTGTGTTATATTTTGACTAATAGTTAAAATGAAATGTAAAATGTTAAATATGTTAAAGGTAGAGCAGAGTAACCCACGGTTCTAAAATATTTCGGAAATAAGAAATGGGTATCAGATAGGGAAATTCTATTGCATCTTAATAAAACTATTAAATGATCAAGAATAGATTTAATTTTGACTCTCTCTGAAAGATCACTACACAATCCTTGATCACTAACAAAACCTGGGAATTAGACTGACTGTTGGAGCTCTCCATTGTAGGAGAGTGGGCTTCTTAGAAGCTGAAGATTACAATGTCATTAACAACAAAAGAAAATATATTGGTATCAACTTATACTGCAAGTGCTAGATTGTCAAAATATGATCATCTAACGAGATTGTTGTATTATATATATTAATATCTATGATTCTGTTTTGCGTTCAATGACTTATCTTGTATAGGTATATTGAAAAAAAATTATGAAACTAAGCTTCGTCTCAAATAATTATTGTTACCTCCTAACTTATTATTACAACTCATAAAGTGTTTATTTTGATTACGGTTTAGAAGACACGACAAAAAAACAATGCAGCCCTTATAATACTTCAACAGAAGTTTTAAGAGAAAATCCATCTCTTTCAAACTTAACTGTAATGCCTGAATTATAAATGTTAAAAAAGGATGGATGCCTGGGTTGTGCTTGAAATATAATTAATATTCATCTCGAATAAAACTCATCCTGTAGTATGTTATAGCTATATGCAATATGCAGTTTCTCTATCTTTATCAATGACATAATAAAATGTTTATCAACTCATTCATTGATTTATGAAGTTAGCATATTAATTACCGAGTTATTAATTAATTTGGATTCCAGGACATGTGTAGTAAATAAGACTGCAGCAAAGGATTTTTCTGTTACACATACCTGCCACTTTAAAGTATTCAATCACTGAATTTAATATATTAATAGTAAAGAATTGTCATTTATAAGAAGACACTTTGAATCAGCTTAGCCTCAGACCCTGATTCAAGATTGGGCTAGTATGTATGAACATCGAATTGACTAGACCTAGTCTTTATTGTCCTTAATTTGCTGTGATTCGCCTTTTCAAGCAAACTCCAGTCAAATGCATGCCATAATTGTTCAGTTTGACAAGACATTCTAAAGCATTATTTTTATTGATTGCCCTTTTAATTTTAGTCATCAGAGGGATATTACTCTTCGGCTGTTAATTTATAAAATATTCTTGTTTGAATCTTTACATTTTTTTTTCTTAGTAAAGTTAATTTATTTGATGTCCTTTCATAAAATACATCTTTATGTGTAGAATAATAGGATTGTTGCACCAGTCAAATTAGTCGAACATGTTGCCCGCGATGGTGCTGTACATGTTAAATTTATAAAAGTATGGAGGTACATAATTAGCAAAAATTAAAAGAGAATGTTGTAAAAAAAATATATGGCTCGTGTTACTTAGTTTCCTTATTTCACGTACTTTCATTTATTCTCTCATTTACCCCTTTCTTCACAACACACAACTCTCTAATACGTTCATTCCTCATTTTATCAATTCTCACACCTAACATGCCCCTAAGATTGCCCATCTGAACACATTGTACCTTTAGATCTATACCTCTTATTCTAGACCATAGTCTCACTACTATACATTAACACAGTTAACAAGTAACAACATACCCTCATGTAAGACCCTAGTGAACTCAAGACTTAGTCCCTTTACATCCACCAACGATCATACCGCAACGATTTAATTGCACCAGCCAACACTTACCTGTTCATTCAGCGAACTTTCCTACTATGTTCTACATCATCCGTTCCCCTTTTTCATCTCAACATATATCAACTAAATATTAACACTCAAGACAACTTGTTCCATGCTGCTCACCATCCTAACCATAACTCACACCGAAGGGACTGTCCTCACATCACAGCACCATAACTTCTCTTATCTACCATTTACTTTTCAGTTTATTTCTTTTACACACCCTGCCACATCACTCTACCCAATTCTCTCAAACTCCTCTTCAGATTCCCACACAAACCAAATCATAACATATATAGGTAAGGTGCACCCTCCACTCACCTCATTTTTATACTATATATATAATATATATATAGAGTATATATAATATATCCTATATATATATATATAATATATATAATATATAAATATAATACATATATATATATATATTATATTATTATACTATATATATATTAGTATCATATAGTATTATATATATATATAATAATTATATATATTATTTTTACGACATATATATTATATATAATATATTATAATATATATATAACTTATATATATAATATATATAATACTAATACTATAATCATATATATATATATATATATATAGTATATAATATATATATATAATTATATTATATATATATAATATATATAAATTAGTGAGGGACGATCTATTAGTATCGAAAAAATATCGGTAATATTTTTATTTAAATATCGTCTACATTCTTGGTGGTGGTGAAGCTAAAATGCAGAGTGCCAAAACTTACCAATCATTTTTAGGACTGATGCGCCGCGCCTCGATATATATATTATATTTATATAATGTAAGTAAGATTTTTATAACTAAATAATAATGTAATAAATTATTTGAGATATTTAATAATTAATTATTAAAACTCTAATTTATAATTAATATAATTAATAATAATTAAATATAATAAATCTAAATATATTTATATATAATATAAATAATATATATAATATATATAATATACTATATATATAACTATTTATTAATTATTTAATATATATAATTATATCATATATAATATATTTACATAATTAAAAATTTTTATTATTACTAATTGCAAATATATAATATATATATATATTATTAATATATCATTAATAGTTATTATTATATATTTACATAATATTAGTATTGTATATATATCTATATATATATATATATATATATATATATATATATAATATATAACTATTTATTATTATATATATAATATCTATATCATATCAGATATATATTTTTAAATAAATTTTATATCAGTTTATATAAATATAATTGTAACAGTTTTTTGAACTTTACAAATGGTTACCCTCGGAGATAAGGTGGAATTAACGAATGAAAAAATTTCACACCCTAAATTAATACAAATTTCAAATAATAATAATTGCTTTTGTTTTTGCAAATTCTGATAAAAATTCCCTAGATTTTTTTCATATTTTTACTTCACCAGGAAAACAGAACTTTATTTGAGTTCGTCTTTCACTTGAGGAATAAAAAGGGTGTCTTTCCATCCTTCCTCAGGTACTTCAGAACAAAGTTAAAGTGAGTTTTTTCTTTACAATCCTTTCATATTCATTATTGTTGTTTCATTTATTTTTGTTTTTTTATTATTATTATTTATTCCTATCCAAGAAATTTCTTTCTTAATACTAAATAGTTTTTTTTTCCTTTTCAAACATTTATATCAAAATCGTTTTAATTCATATCATATTTCTAACCTTGGGATACATTCATTAAATAATTAATTAATCTAAAACTTTTATTGTGCCTTTTAATAATTTCTTTCTTAACCTAATACTCGTCATATTCCCCCGGCAAACTACAAGATTGGGAGGTGCCAATTCATAATTCTTTTTGGGCTGTGTGCTTTGCTCACAGCTACTACAGTGGCGGTCGTCAGTTTAGGCCGTGGCAGAATGCCTACACTAGAACTTCTCGGTGAGGTGCCAAATTTCCAAATCATACATTTCTCTTTTTGGGCTGTGTGCTAGGTAGACTTTGGCCAATCACAGCATATTTGTCTTATTCGGTGGCGTTTTGGTAGTAAGTTGTCTGTGTAATCTTGCTTCAACGCGGATAAGGCAATGTAGTTGCGGAGCATGTAAACTACACACTTCTTTACTTTCAAACAAGTTTCCTTCTCGGTATGTCGTTAATATAAAATTAGTTGGTTAACAGTGATCATACTTGAAGGAAATAATTTAGATTTTAATATAATATATTTGGAATCAGTAACAGAAGTAGGGTTTTTGTAAATGTTAATAGGAAATTATTAAGGTCTTTGGAGCAAGCATTTTGCGTACTGTTTAAGGAAGAGACAGTCAGGAATCCTTTAGAGTTAATCCATTTATCGAAAATATAAAACTACATTTAATTCTAAAGTACTAAAGTCTTGAAACCAAAGGATTGAGAAGGTAATAAAAAAGAAAATGGAAGCTTTTGGTTTTGGAGGAATATAAAAATATGTGACTTTGCTCTATGTTGGTAGATAAAGTGAATGAAGTAGGCCGAGGGATCTTATTAGAAGGATTATATGAACACAGAATTAATCACTTGAGTTGGTTTTTTCTGTATTTATGGGAGGAAAGAGCTTAGTGTGTGGGAATATTTATATGTGTGTGTTATGTGGATTCTTGTACAAGAAAAATCTCAAGGGAATTACACATCATTTATAAAAGATTTCTTTGTGAAAAACGGATTCATAATATTATGAGTGATACGTGGTATTTGTCGACATATCAAAAGTCTTTTGGCACCCATCCTGAGGGTAATGTTAAAAAATCATAGAGTACGATCGTTTCTGGGGAATGAAATAACTGATATTAGATATGTTTTGAAAATTTGGTGGGAATAGGAGTATTATTCATTTTATTCTCATTGCTCATCTAATTTTTACTTGCCCAATTCTTTAACAAGTTATTAAATTATATTAATATATAATAAATCAGTTAAATAGACAAGCACAGTACTCACGCAGTAAGGCCTATTGGTCTCAAGAAAAAGGCAATGGTGCAAGGATGTAAACAGTTATATCTAAATATAAGTCAAATTCTGTAGATGTGTATATGGGTAAACCGGTTTGTACCAAATTTGACAGAAAATAAACCTCAAAAGGCTCGTTTTTTCTTTATTTCCGACTCCTGCAATTTTTGCTTGTGATGCAAAGTACACACTTAATGATGTGTTCGACAGCAACAACTGAGGCTTGTATTAAATGTGGTAGCAGAAGGAATAACAATTTCATATACGCAATACAGAAGATGGGAAGAGGAATTCCAAAACAAATAACAGGAGAGAGTTGAAGTTAGGAAATGGAATGTGAGGCAACACACATTTATATGTTCTCTAACTTTTAAGTATATAGGTGTTGAGAGAGAGAGTAAAATACTAGCACTCTGAGACTCATCGCTCGATCGCAGTAATAGATATCACCTATTGAGTGCTTACTCGAAAGGCGTTACGTAAAGGTGGTGGGTACGCGCGAAGTGATAAGTTTCCGTCATGGAGCATCACTATTGCCAGTAGTGCGGGGAGAGAGAGAGTATATATATATATATGGATGTAAGATCAAGCACCAACATCGCTACTATATATCGCAAAAGATTAAGAGGGTCCAATGAGTGAACTGGAATAAAGTACATGAGAACACGTTTAATATAGACACCTTATTTTGGCCGTTGACTCGGACCTGTCCGAAAGGCCGGAATAACCAAACGCCTTTGTCCCAGATTAATCGCCAGACACGTACTCATTTGAGTATGTAGCGAGGTTCATATTAAGAAGATAGGCTGAGATGAGACCGTTATTGTATAGCCGAATAGAAGTAACAGAAGTAATAAAGGATGAGATAAAGTCTCACAGTCCTATATATAACAGAAACTTCCAGTTTTATTACTTTGAAAGGCCTAGCCATAAGCATACCTGTATGAGTTGATTGAGGTTTCCAAACATATTTTTTTGTTTACATGTTAAAAGTAGCCAAGGATGTTATTAATATTATGTACTAATCACAGGTAGAAACAGACATAGAACCTTAGTTCGATAAGAAGACAATAGGTAATAATAGATTAAGAATGAGTATTATTTTAGAGAAGAAGAATCAAATGACGTCGTCTTTGAAGATTTTAAACAATTGATATTATTTATTCTCAACAACAAGTATCATTATATATCTTAATTACATCTTGATAGATTGATTAATCGAGGAATAAGATTAAGACGAAGAGGCAATTTCCACGATATAATAATAAGTGGGTATGAGTTAAGGATATAGATAGGCATGATTAAAGATAATGAAAGGTCCGCTGTAGTCACTATACAAATGAATGAAAGGAGATAGAGTGGTTTTAGAGGTGCAGGTGAAGATATAACGATCATTATAAATTTATATAATATAGTAAAAGTTAAGGAAATTATAAAGTAGGAGATAATGACACGAACCTCATGTAAGTGGAGAACATTATATCCACATTTGACATGAGCTAAGATAAGTAAGTTACGCTACCATTATAATATACATCAACTTCAACAGTCACTAAATTGAGCGATTATTTTTTGAAGCTAAAATATACAAGTACTAGATATAAAGTAATAGTACATAAGAAGAAAGAGAACTCACCAAAGGTAGAGGGGAGTGATCTTGGAGGCAAGGTGTGTATGCCACTCGATATGTACCTATAAATATACTCTATAGGTATATATATATATACTCAGGTATATATATATTATATTTATTAATATCAATTTATTAATATTTAGTTGAACTATATGTATCTAAATTATATGATATACGCTAGCACCTAATATAGTATCCAAATTTGCATTTCATCATTTCAAGGAATGCTTTCGAGTTTGTAGAGCGAAATAATAAATAATATACCTATTAAAACTAAAAATAGGATAGTAGTATGATAATAAAACTATATAATTTTTTTCAAAATTGCCAGTTCCAGTTTGGGTAAAATTCTTTCGCCTTACCCCACCAAGAAAAGAGTTAAAAGAGATAAAATGTTTATTTTAGACAACCTCCGAGCGTCACAAGTAAGTCAACGATATGCCCGGCTGTCTGGCTTTGACATATCCTTTCGAGGTCGCCACTGGTTCTGGACGTGGAGGTACTTCGGTTACAATGTGAGGTTTTCGTGGCATCTCTCTACAATGTATGATCTATGAAGTGCAGAGTTAAGACACGGAGATCGAGGAGCGTCAATCAGTCAAATATATATTTAGTACGACAACAGAGAAGAATAGAAAAATAGGTTCGATTAGGAGATCATCAAATTTTTACACGGCGCACTATAGGATTAGAATCGGAGATTTCACCGAGAGGGTCTCCTTTTTTCGGACGATATGTCCTGAACACTCTTGTCAGAGGGTTTCCCAACACTGGGACGCAGTGATGAGCGGGACAATGTGCTTACGATTTCTGGAAGAAAGCGCTTTTCTCTAGAGAACAATAAAGTTATGAGGCGAGGGCCGAGTGGTGCCGTTATTAAAAAATATTGTTATCAGCCTTTTCAGAACGTTTTTGTAGAAGAATTGCCAGAGAACGCAACTCATTATCATACTGCAGAATCATATCGAGGAGAATAATTCAGAGGGTTAAGAAGACACAAGGCAGATTTACGAAGTTGCTAGAAACATGAAAATAAATATGATATCATGTATAAGAGGGCCGAGAACCAAGCGGAAGTTAGCGGCGAGCAATTTCCCATTTGATAAATGAGCCAGCCTTGCTCTCGGCGTCGTCGATGAGTATCCCTGCTAAACGATTTCCTCAGGAATTGAGAAGGTGACATAAATTTTAGTATTCTGTGGACGGCGTTGTTTTGATGAAGGAGATGTGTTGATCTAGGGTACGTAGATCCATCGATGATGGTATTATTTATTCCAACACATCTTTCTTCCCTAGAAATTAGAAAAAAAAAAGATTTCCTTGATAACGATTTAGGTATTCCTATTAGGCATCATGAAGCTGGCCACGACGCTGCAATAAGCACGACTTCGAACCACTATGGGGTCTTATTGAGGAAAGAAAGATTTAGTTTTTTAGAAGGAAATGAATGAGGAAGAAAATATTTTAGCTGAAGAAGGAAACTATTGAATCCGGATCCCTCAATTCACTCCGACTAAGGTTTTTGGCATACATTTTAATAGTTTTGTTTCGTATCCCCAAGGTTCTTCAACGGGGAGTTACAGGGGCTTCCCTGCAGCCTTTTATCCCTTTTTTAAGTCTTTTATACATTCATAGCACAACGAATTTTTTTACAATAGTCATATAACCAATATTTATTCGGAGTGGTTATGGGACAAACAAAATATTTATCCGCTATTCCAGTCAATGCCAAACGTTAGGTCAAACACGAGCGTCTGTTCATTCCATTAAGTCCCTGTGCTAAGAATTTTTTCAACATGTATGAAGAATCAGCCACTTGACCCTAATGGTAAATCGTTACGGACTCACCCAAGATGTGCTCCTCCCCAGTCAAATTGTCTTCCAACGCTCTAGTGAAATACTGTTCCAACTTCCTTTAACCATTTTTCATATCTTTTTTCATTGATTAACCTATTATTATTATTATTATTATTATTAAGGTTTTCTTCCTAACTATATTTTATTATTATTATTATTTATTATTAAGATTAAATGTTAGTTTTACCCATGATTATTATTGTTATCTTCTGGCATATGAGCAACCTTTAAGAGAAATTTTTTCACACACAATCTAGGGAGAAAAATAAATGAATAAAAACTAATTGACACAATAGATTATCTCGTCGGGAGGGTTTGAAGATCCGCTCTCGAAATCCCCCCATTATATTTGAATGAGTAAAACCGGAGCATGGGTTGAAGGTTCAGAAAAATAAACCAAACTTAAATTTGGCTACTACTATAACTAATAATAAATAATTAAATAATAATAAATAATAATAATAATGACATAATAATAATAATAATCCACAACTTTGAATCATTGATGATAATTAATTATTATTCATAATAACATAATAATTAGTAATTTTTATAAAAGCGAGTATTACTCACTTACCATTTACCTTCTGAATAATTTTTCTACTTACTAATAATATAACAAATTTAAATTTAAATTAAATCAACAAATAGATACCATTATAAATAATTAGTATAAATTACTATAAAATTAATCTGAATAAAATAAATGATCAAATTTATTAAATTAAATATCATAATAATGATGCGATTAAAATCAGAAACTATACAAAATAAGTTTTAAATTTTAAATGATAATGAAATAAGTATATTTTATTTTAATTTGCCTTCTTCAATAAATACTAAATAATATTAAATAAATATAGATAACATATAAATGTCACAGATCTAGATAAGTGTTAATAAATATTGCTCAAATAAATTAAATATAAGTAAAAATATAAGAAAAATACTTTATTCAAAAAATGAATTATAATAGAATTAAATTAATATTAATATAATAATAATATAATCATATTATTAAAATTAATATAATTCAATTACACTATTAATTAATATAAATAATATATAATAATATATAATAATTAAAGAGAGTAAAAATTATCAATGTATAATACTTCCGATATACAAAGTGCATGATAATTGCTAATACATTAATAAATAATAATATTTCATAAATTTATAATTTATATATATAATGAGAGTATTAAATTAATAATAATATTATAATATTAATAATAATTAAATATATAATTAAATTATCATATATAATAATTAATATATAATAATATATATATTAATAATATAAATAATTAATAATCAATATTAATATATATATAATATATAAATTAAATTATAAATAATTAAATATATAATAATTAAGATTAATAATAGTAATATTTATAATATAAGTATAAATAATAAATTATAATATTATATAAATAAATATAATAATAATTTAAATAATTTAAATCTAATAATATAATATAAAATTATTAAAATAAATGGCTAACAGTAAAGAGAAGAGAAGAGTTGGATGATAGTATGAGAGTGAACATTTTTATTATGTAGCAACGGTTTGGAATTAATTCGATACATCGCCCAATATGTCAAATCATGAGAGAGAGAACAATAATTTGCCATTCATAAATACAGTCAATCGTCAATAACTAATGGCAAAAAAATATATTAATTAATCATAATCGTTCCATCAAATATAATATAAATAATACTAAATAATATAAGTGAAAAAAATATATACATAAAAAAATATAAAATAATATTTTTATAAATTAATAATATATAATTATATAAATATATATATATTATATATATAATTATATATATAATAATATAATTAATATAATTATATAAAATATAATTAATCATATACAATTCACACTAAAGATATAATAATCAACAACAATCATATTAATTATAACATAATTAATAATAAATTGTTACAATAACTATGATAAGATTACCAAAGCAGCAGGATGTTTTCAATTAGATCTGTAATCACATTCCAAATATTCCAGGAGGGAGAGAAAGGATGGATCCTGCAGTTTAATTAGTATCTCAGTTCGGACTTTTATATATATTTATAGGGTTGAGGGATAAAGGGCTAATCTGTTCATAGGCGGGTAATACTCAGTATTATTAGAAGATGTTTTGTTTGGTGAAGTAGTATTAATGACAGTGTTATCTTGATAGAACTTTATTGAAAAGATACGAAAATATATGAGTGACATAAGAAACTATGAGCAAGACATCTGATTTTATGTATATGAAAATTGCTAGACCGATGCCAAATAAAGTAGTTGAGTTCTATCAAGAGGAGAATACGTGGATGAACATCACACCAATACTTAGTACATTAATGTGCACTCAAATGAATGAAAAGGAATATTAGAGAAGAAAAAGAATTTATAACACACTTTGTATTTAAGAGTGTTATCTTATTGGATTATGTTTCCACCTAGAGCGTGAATATACAGGAAAATAATAAATAGAGAGAAAAGAGCATTCTAAGCCTATAGAGAATGTGTTTAATTGAGATATATATTTGATGAAGTTTCGGTCCTGTGTTACTTAGTATACCAAAAAAAGCTAATGCGCGTCTGAATAGTAATCTAAAAAAGTTATGTGGTGTATGGAGTGTATGGAAAGCCTCATGGGTAAGAATAAACCTTTGAAAGTTCGACAAGACTGATTGTTCTTAAATATATTTTAATAAGTTTGGATTTCAAAGTGTCCTTGCTTTATTCCAATTAACTCTTTCCTGATAGGAATTATCTAATAATTTTTGTATTGTGTTAATTTGATAAGTGTTATTGAAACAGCATAATTTCGAAGAAGTGGGGGTTTGTGTGGAGGGGAAGGTGTTTCAACTTGAATCGAGGAGAGATGGAAAGGTAAGAGTCGTCGATGGGACGGTACGTGCTGGTATTATAGGCTTCGCGGTCTAGTTTGTGTACTGCAGATGGGTTTAGATTTTAGTATGTGGTGAATGTGTTAGACAGTTGGAGGGATTTGTAGAAGGACGTTTTGAAGCCATGGTATGTAGTACAGTAAATAGGAAACGAGAGGGATATATTCACCAGAGTGTTTGTGGTGACAATGAGGATTATTAGAGTTTATCACGGTTTTTGTATTTTAATATGGTAGTTTTGCGAGAGGTAGGCAAGTAACGGCAGTATATAAGTCATTCTGTGAGATAGAAGAGTACAATCTGGAATAAAGATAATTATGAGACTCATTAAATCTTTTAGGAACTTACATGTTTGGATGAGAAAAGAGCGGAGATGAAGCTGGAATTAGTAAGCAAAGTTGTGAATGGTAGGAAAGGTGACTGGTGCATATCAAATCTCCTAGCGAGGGATTTGTTGTGAATGTGGGACTAAATTTTTCTTGACTGCAAGCTAGACTTTAATGAGCATGTAAGGATGTAGTAATTTGTCGTAGTGTTTTTATTAATACCTATTTTATATTTCTAAATCTTAGTATAATCCAATGTTATTTTTATAATAGTTAAGAGTTATTTTTTTGTGATAACTCATGAGTGTACCTGGAGTGTAAGAATAAATGTAGGTTTAATTTGAAAGATGTACTAAAAGGTGAGGCATAAAGCTAGGTACCAGTGGCTTCATACCAAGCACATTTGGGATAATTCTTTAGGGTCGTGTTTTAGGTGTGAGAAGAATTGATAAAATGAGCAATATCCGCGTGCATTTATGAGACGTATCTGTGTGTGTCTTCAGAAGGAAATAGCCGTAAATGATCGCACGAAATAAACTAGAGTACATTGGAGATGGTTTGGGTCATATGGAAAGGATGGATAATAGTCCGGGGTGGACTATAAGTGGATGTATAAGTGGGTGAGGCTGGACAGAACGACCAGCCTGGGAGACAGAAAAAAGTGGATTGAGTCAGTAAGAGAATGCCTGCAGGAGAGGAAAGTGAGTTTGGCACGGGGCGAGAACAAAGGTGCATAATAGGAGTGAATGACGGGGGTTTTTGTGAAGGTTTATGGTTGTGGGACTTTTGCCCAGGGATGAACACTCATCCCACATGCATTGCCGAGATAGATAACCAATTACAAGATATGAAGGGCTTCGTCACAATGCTATCTGTTGCGAAACTCCGGAGGGTGTATTTTTTTTTTTTCGGGTTTCCGGACGCTGTGACGAGTTCGTCACTTGTGGCTTGTTTCGGAGTCATAGGAGGCCCCTCATCAGCGTCTCTCTCTGATTGGATAACGGGATATATTTTTAGGAAGGAGAAGGTTCAGAAATAAGCAGTGGCTGGTATCTTTTTTACCGACTTAGCAGTTTTCCATGTGCGAACATATTGCATTAGTAGAATTATTGCGGGTTGCAATCTGTTGGGCGTTATGTATATATAATACTTATATATATTATTTATCATATATTTTCAATACTCAAGCTGGTTCATAAACGCACTATAAATAATTGACCTACTATAACTCACTACTTCAACTCTATACTAACTATATGATAATACTATATATATCACCCATATAGTATTACTGGAGGGATATTAATATGAAATAAATTAAGTAAAATTATATATATAATAATAATATATAAATAATATTAATAAATTAATAATAAATTAATATATAATATTAAATAAAATTAAAATATTAATATGTAATATATTATAATCAATTTATATATAATATTATATCTAATACTATATATTATACTTTATATATATATAGTATATATATATTAAGTATATATATAAATAGTTTATAGTATTATTAATAATACTCATAATTAATATATATATTAATATATAATTAATAAATATAATTATTATATTAATATATATATAAGTATATTGGCATATGAGTTATTTATATTATTATTAATATACTAGAAGTTAATTTAGTTATCTGATTATTAATATTATTTATCTTATTCTATTATTTATTATTATTAATTATATATTTATAATATATATTATAGTATATATATTAATATAATTAATAATTTATTTATATTATAGTTAGATATAATATTATATCACATATATATCATATATGCTTAACAAATAATAATAATAACAGATATAATAATAGTATATATATTTATAGTATTCGGAAGTAGTGATATTCAAAGAGAAGTCATCTTTAGCCTATATATAATTAACTTCCCGAGTGATAATAGACTGATCTCTTACCTTACTATACGGATTTAAGTTATGATGTTATAATACCTTTTTTATAGGATCATTGAATAATGATACATAGTATTGCGGGGAAACTTTGAGAGGAAAATATTAAGTATTATATAATAATATGTTATTTATAAGAGTAAAGATATCAAGATGGTTAGTATTAATGAGAAAGTAATGTTTGCTGTCAAACAGAAATATATTATTACATATATATTCTATATCATGAATACCTGAGTATATCATTATAGTAAGTTATACTGCACATACTCATATATGAGTTACTTATATATATGATTATATATATCTTTTACGTATTTCACGTATATATCCATATTTTTGAACTTATTTTCAACTTTGCATCGTTGTAAAGAAATTTAACTATAGTATTTTTTAAGTGAGTTAATTCTATAATATTATACTGAACTATTCTTATTGCCATAATATTGCTAAGTATTGCCGTAAAACCTTATGAAAAGTTAAATATTAGCGCATAAATTTTACTCTATTTTTATTCATTAAAATATAGTAATGAAATAATATTGATATATCAATACAGCTCAGAAATGGTTGACAGATAAATCAAAACACATGAATATATGATAAGCCTCCATTTCGAACTTAAGTACTATCAATACATATAGTAATATAATCAGTACACTATACCATATCATATTTTCCAAAATATATAGTATCTTAAGATCGCAGGATTATATATGAAGTAATATATATATTATATATAGTAACAATAATGAGAATTTCTATCAGTAATGACTAGTTATATTAAACTTACAATGATGTGAATGTATTCTATCACAATATAATCTATGCGTCATATTATTTAATGAATGTGCAAGTATATCGATAGTATATATCCGAATAGTAATAAAAGAGAAGGTACTTTAGTTATTACATTATATAGTATAAAGATAATATATTCGTTCCTTTTTAAACTACGCATCGTCGAATGTAAGTATATTAGAGAATGATTATTTATACTATATCTTATATATATATATCAGTTCATATTTTTTACTTCTATATACAATATATATATAGTAAATATATTATATAAGTTACGTAATATATATATATGTATGTGATCTATATATACTATATTATTATATATATTATCATGTCTACTGATACACCTATATATAGCAGATATAATCAACGTATTGAGTTAATAGCTATACTTGAAAGATCACTATATACTATTTATAGATTTAATACTCTGTTTATAAATATGACAAACTGGAGAATAATACTAAACACGTTAAGCAAAAATGCGTTTCTTAGGAAGTTAGAGAATATAAAGAAAAACTTCAAATGAAAAGAAGAGGAAAAAAACAACTAAAGTAATCTCATTGAACATTGTATGGAAAGGTTTTCATTTCTTGGATTCTGTAAATATTTGTTCGAGATTGTATACTCTCTTCCATCTTTAAATCACTCCCTCATGATCGGATAGCTTCAATCACTCATATGTAATAGTATAATATATAATATAACTAAATATTACTTATAATGATAATAATAATCTTATAATACGTAAGATATATATATATTATATCCTATTATATTATAAAAAATATATATACTATAATATATATTCTACAAATATATATTAGATAATATTAAATTATTATTATAGTTATATATAATAAATGTTAATATATACATATATATATAGTATAATATATATATTAATATGCTATTTTACTTAACTACTATTCTTACAAATGTAGAGTATCTATATCTATACTGCAATTCATAATAAATTTATATCACCAAGATTATATTATAAAATAAATAATACTACGTAAAATTACAGTATGTGCATTAATCAAATTTCATATATATATATTTATATCATATATATATAAAGTACTACAACTAAATAAATACTCATATATATAAGATAAAATATTAGATATATATATATTCATATATATTTAATAAATAAATTCATCAAAACAATCAGTATATATAATAGTATTATACTATGATATATTTTTTGTAGCGATTATTTCATCTTTACATTTACTTATAGTATATATAAATCTCTTATTATATTAATGGCAATAGTATTATATTTATATATTATTCTATATATAGTGTGAGCCTTTATGAATACTAGGAATATATATAATATATAGCTATATATTATCTGAGTTATATTGAAATATTAATATAATATATATATATGTATCGAGCGTAAATGTATTCATTATAGTAATATTAATATTATATATTTATATTAGTTATATATATATATATATATAATATTTAACCTACCTTATATATTATTCAATATATATAAGTATTAATTATATAATACTCTAGTATATATTAATAGTGTTTACTATACCCTTAATTGTTATTAGTTACTAAGTAGCTTTAAGATATATAGTATACATAAAGACACTTATATAAGAGTATACTATATTATATTATACTTGTGAGTGAATAGGTTATTGGTACATAATACGAAAAGATATCAAGTGTTATGGAGTCGTTATATACTTAATAATAGTAAGTATAATATGTAATAATAAGGAAAGTATATATGAGTGAACAATTCAGTTATATATATATTATATATATATATAAACTATATATATATATTATAGTTATATAGTTAATATATATAAGAAGTATAAATAATATATATAATCTATAACATATAATATCTTTATACTTATATATATGTATCTATTTTTGGTGAGTAACAGTATAATATATATATCCGTATATATATATATATAGTATATAATTAATAGTATATATATACTGAATAACGTAATAATAAAGGATCTATAATATATATACTATACTAATAATTAGTATAGTGAGTACATATTAATACTATATCGATAGTGCAAATACTAGTTAATATATAATTATTTACTATAACTTTTATTAGTAGAAGCGATACTAATATCATACTACTTTACTAATCTACACTATAATATCACGGTACTTACATACATAAAGATTTATATAAGTCCGGTACTAACTTATACTAAATAAACACAAATACTTATAATATTATACTCAGGCACACAATATAATATAACTAAAAAATAATACTATATACTATAGCATATAAAACTGAGTTATATACTTAATTTAACTACTCTTAAACACTAACTATCTGATAAACACTTAACGACACATATTATTATATGACATCGAACATTGCACAGAACAATATACACAATACGAAATAAACGTATATCAACTCATAGTAACTACACAACACCTACTAAAAAATAAATAACATACCCTACAAAAAAAATACCAGTTCGCTACTAAATCTTTATACTAAATCGATACATCCGCTCGATGACAATATAACACATACCCACCATCCCACAAGGAGCACTATAAACCAAAATACACGCTAAGACACATAATATAAAATTATCTAACAAATACCCATAACAAATAACTACCACTCTATAATAACGCACACTAAATACACACCATAACCACAAATATTACTACTATAACTGAACAACAATAAAACAAACACATGAAAATATATAATAATCAAAATCAAAAAACAATACTAATATACATACACATTAAAAATAAACATCGGGGACTTAAAAACCACTAAGCTGAGAGATTTAAAAAATATTCTTACATAAAATACATACAACAAACATAGGATATAGTTTTATCATTTAAAATAGTATAAAATACTTAAATACTATACTAATTACTAATAAGTTTAAGTATGAATCAGATTACGTACCTGTTTTTATGCCAGCCATACCATATATTTTATATAATATATAATATATATATACTAATAAATATATATATATATATATATACTATACTAGATAGTATATAGTAATATACTATATTATATTATACATATATAATATATATATCATATTATATAACGTATAATATATATATATATATATATATTATACTATTTATATATATATATAATATATAATGATATATATATATATATAGTATAGTATTATTATAATCTACTATATATCATATACTATATATAATATATGATATATATATATATCTTATCTATATATTTAATATATATATAATATATATATATATACTATCTATATATATATATACCTATATATATATATTATTAATATATATATATACTATATAAGTATATAGTATATAGTAATATCATATATACTATCATATATATATTAGTATATATATATATATATATAGTTATATATAATATAGTATATTATTATATATATATATATATCTGTATGCTATATATATACTATATATATATATATATAACATATAATTCTATATATATATATATATATATATATATATATACCTATATACTTATGTATACGTATATTTATATATATATATATATATATAAAGTATTATATTATTATACTATTAATTATATATAGTATTAATTATATATAATAATATATTATATAATATATATCATATATATATATTATATATATATATATATATATATATATATATATATATATATATATTATATACATATATATATATATATATATATATATTATATAAAATAGCTATATACTAGTATATATATATAATATATATAACTAACTATATATATATATATCTATATATATATATATATAATAATATTATATATATATATATATATATCATAATAATATACCGTAAAATGGGATATAAGTATAGCTATTTATATAGTATATATATATACCTATATAATACTATATAATACTAATATATATACTATATTAATATTATACTACCTATATATACTTATATCTATCGTATTTATAGTCTATATATATATAGTATAGTCATATTTATATACGTAAAAGTCAGCGGTAAGGGTTTTAAGTATATAGGGATTAATATATATGACAATTAGGTAGTAGTGTCACGGGAGTTGTATATTTTTGAGATCAGTATTTAGATATTACTAGTATAGTTTTTTTTAATGCTTATATATAGAGAATATATAGGAAACCTATATACCTATATATTAAGAAGTACAATTAGATATATATACCGTTAATTATTATACTAATCTATATCTGCGGTAGATAATAAGATATATAGTCTCAGAATGGTCTTTATTGGAAAATACTATATTCATAATACTCTATATATATAATACTATCTTACTATAGTATATACATATAGGTATATATAGTATAGATAACAAATGAGGTATGTGATATATAGTATGGTGTATGATACTATATATTATATAGTATAATGTGGTATATATTGCTTAATTAGGGTAGTATATATAATATAATTCGGATATATATATACGCTATAAATATAATATATATTATATATCTTCATTTAATATATATGTAGTTTCGGTGAAAGAATGGGTCCCTAGACTCTATATCATAGTATAATATATATATATACTATATATATAATACTTAATATATAAATGTTCTAGATTATATATAAATATATAATATCCTATAATATAGTTTACATTATATTCATATTATTATATTCATATTAAATTATACCTCCCCTAGTATATATATATATATCTCATATAATATATAATATAATATATAAGATATATATATATATTACTATATCATACAAAGTACTACTAAATAAATATCTACAACTATTCATACTCACTTATATAGCATACTTATAATAAATTTATATAATATATATATTAATGAGTTATTATATTTATGTATACTAGATATATATAGATATATATATATACATGACATATATAGTAATACTACATACTACTATATTATAGTATATATCTATATATATATATTAGGGAATAACCGTATTTATATATTTTTATAATATATATGATATATATATATTATAGTATTCATGAGTGATATATAATATATATATATATAATTCTATATATATATATATATACTATAGTATATTAATAACAATATATATATATAATATATAGTATACTATATAATTAAATAACTAAATATATATATATACTATATATCTATATATATATTAATAATATATAATATATCCTTAATATATATATATTTATATTTATTAAGAGAAATAGTATATAAGTATAGTAATATAGATATATTAATATATAGTAATATAATATATATAATATATATATATATATAGTATATATATATAATATAAATATATATAGTAAATAATATTGTTATAATATTTTCAAATATGATAGTATTATGGTATATATATACTACTATAATAATAGATATATTTATGAGATATAATATACTATATAACTATAATTATATTAATGTATTTCTATAGTGTAGTACGTATAGGTCATATATAATGATACAGTATATAGTATCAGTAGTATATGTATTATAATACTATAATTAATTATTATATATATATAATATATTATACCTATATATATTAGTATATATATATTATATTATATAGATTTATCATATATTATATTACTACTAACATATATATATATATATACCATATATATATTGTATATATAATACTAATACTATATAATAATATATACCATGTATATATATAGTATATATATATATTTTTATATATATAATAATAGCTAAATTATATTATATATAATTATACACAAAAATATATATATAGAATACTATATGTAGTAAATACTATACTACTATATATTTATCACTATATATACAATTATATAATAATATATCACTATATATATATATATATAAGATATATATTATATAATACTATATATATATAGTATCTATATATAATGTTCTATATATATATGATATATGATATATATATATAATAATACTATATATATATATTTTTATATATAAATATATATATAGAATTATATATATGTATATATTAGTATTTCTATTATTATATATATACGATATATATAATAATATATATATCACTATATAATATATTATAATCACTATATAAACCATACTAGATATATATATATTATACTACATATATATATACGCCTTTTGTTCGATTTATATCAGATAGGTATGTATAGTTATATATATATATAATGAATTATAATATATATATTACTATTACCTATATATATATATGATATATATATATATATATATATCTATATAGTATAGTATCTACTATATATAGATTATATATATATATATATATATAGTATATATATATATTATATATATTACTAGTATATATAAATATATATTTATATTATCTACACCAACGTATGGAATATAGCTTATATTACGTTTAGTATAGTACTTATATATAATATATCGACTATTATATATTATTATATATATATATATATATATTATGATATGTATATATATACGTATATATTATACTTACTACAAGAGAAACCTAATAATAAATATACAACTAATAATTGCGATTCTATAGCAATATTTTAAACATCTATAATATATATATATATATATATATATATAATATAATATATATATTAATATATATTTTATATTATATATATAATATAATAGACCTATATAATAAAAATTTTACGCTTTTCATATACTGTATATATAATATATATATATCATACTATATACTATATATATATATTATTATATACTATATAATATCGTCTCATACGTAATATACTAGTACTAATATATATATATATCACTCTATAATATATATATATATATAGTATATGATATTTAGTTAGTATATATATATAGTTGAACTTAAATTATTATATAAGCTCATAGTGGTTATATACTTACTAAGAACTCCTATGATATACTATTTTATATATAAAAGTAATATATATTTATAGCTCACATAAAATATATAATAGTATAATTATAATAATATATATATCTATAGCAACTATATATTATATCTATCTAGTATATACATATAGTATAGTATAAAATATATATATTATATAATATATATGTACTATTATAATATATAATATAATATATATATATACTATATAATATATATATAATATATAGTCTAATATATAATATATATACTATATATAGATATAAATATTGAACTCAGGGATTGACATCCCTAAGCAGATGGAGATGATTCAGGAGAACGCCAGAGGCAAGAATCGTGCATATTCTTTCGAACATCTAGGTCAATGCTGACGAATCTTAATGGCCACTGATAAATAATCTTTTCTTCGCCTTGAAGTTACTTAAGACAAGACAACCTGAAAAAATTCACATGAGCTGCAGAAAAATTCTGCTTTCTAGAAGAAAATATCTATACCTTTTAATTTGAACTTAGTAGATTTCATTTTTTTTAAATATTATAAATAATTTGAGAAGTAACAATTGAACTCAGGATGTCCCGCTGGAAAATTGGGAGCTAATGCAGTAATTGTCGGTGTTTAGCAAAACCTCACTAATTTCCGTATATGAGCCCTTTCCCTACTTCCTTTCCCGTCAAACACCGTAGCAATCGGGATGTCCTCTTCAAAAGAAAGGGCTTGTGAGTCCAGGCCACACTTTTTTCCTGTATTTTTTTTGTTTTTTTTCTTTATGTTTAGTATCTTTCTTTTTTTTTTTATAATTGGTCAGCGCACCATGAAAATGTTAACTAATTACCCTTGTATAGCATCTATTCCGCCGTTATTTGAAAGGTTTAATTTAGCAAATACTTTTGGAAGTCATAGAGTGCTTGTTGGATAAAGAATAAGAGAACGAGATCAAAAATGATTACTGAAATGTCAGGCCATTGCACGTAATTAATTAACAAAGGTTAATAAAAGGTCTTTTATTTTTTCCGATTTCCCCTCACTGTTCTCAAGGAGACGCATATCGTTTCTAACAACATAAAATAAACTTAAAAATATATATTGTCTTTGTGATTATTTATCTATACTTTGATAGATACATTTAATACCAGTATATTGAGTATTATATATATTTACATACTTATTATCTATACCTGTGTATAAATTGCAATAAGTATTTTAATGAATTTATTTTTATAATAATATTTTTATAAATAATATATATAATAGCATTAATATACTATAAGTATAGTTATATATATATACTACCATATATATAATATATATTATATAATATATTTATATATTATAGTTATAATAAATATAAATATATATATATTAGAAAAAAATAATAAAAAAAAATATATAATATTCGTAAATATATTCTTTAATTTATATATATATATTATATCATATATATATATATTAATATATTATATTATTAACTATATATATATTAATATCATTATAGTAGTCTATATATATATACCTAAATAATATATATATACGGTTAGTAAAGATTTTTTAAGTACATATCTATAAGTAAATATATATATACTATATTATATTATATATATGAATTATATATAATATCTGTATATACTATATATAGTATATATATACAATATATATTATAGTATATTATATAATCATATATATGTATACTATTATATAGTATAAGAATATATAATTATATACCGTTATATGTATATATATAGTAAATTATAGTATAATATTATATATATATATATATATATATGTATATACTATAATATATTATACGTACGTGATACGATATTTACTTCAACAATTTATATCGAGCTTATATACTCATTCATGTTTACAAGTTTCCGTAGGAGTACTTGCATGCGCATACAAATGGTATTTCGTTTTGTATGTTATTCATGTGACAATTCATGTTTTTAACCACTCTGGCAACAATTGAAAGGACAAACTCGTTAAACGTACCAAAAGGTATTTTAATCTAGGTAGTCTTTTCTGAATTGATCCGATAAAAACTTCGAAGTCTTCCTTGAAAGAATCTGCCAAAATTAATTCCCTTCGAACATTTTTGAAATAGTTTTCAACTTATACTCATCAAAAATTTCAAAACATTTTTCAACATTTAATTGGTACTTAACTTTTACAATAGTTTACTTTGACCTTAAAATTTTAAACTTTTTTCCTTTTAAGCTATGGAATTGAAAATGACCTTTTTGGAAATTAAAATTTAATAAGGGTAATTCTATTTATTGCAGACTTAGATTAATCTAGCAAGGAAAGTAAAATTACTTTAATGGATAAGAAGAGTAATTAAGGAAATTTTGAATAAAGTTTAACTATTGTTTGGAATTTAAAATTTTCTTACAGAATGCCTTTTAACCATTAAAATATAATTGCCATAAGTCTTCAGAGGCGATAATTTTTTGACCTCAGTTTAATCTTTTAATGGAAATTTATCAAGGTTTAAAACTCTTTAAGGTGTTCAGCTTGAAAGGCTTTGAATAAATAAGTTTAGCGGTCAAATGCTTGTATTATATATATACCTTAATTATTCCATATATATATATAATATTATATATATATATATATATATTATGATCTATATATATTATTATATAAAAATATATTTTATTATATTGATTTTGTATATTTATACTTATAATATATCATAGGTAAGTACCTTTAATTTTTACTCATTTATTTACCTTATATTTATATATATATTATATATATTCATAATAAATATAATATAGAGTATATAGTAGTATATATATATATACTATGATAGTATAGTATATATATAGGATATATATATATATATATATATATCTATAGTATAATAGTATATAGTAAGTATATTTAAAACAGTCAGCCACAATCACGGGGCAGAGCGCCTAGATCAAGGAGTTGGGTGTTATTATTCAACATCACTATCCAGTATCGACAGCTAATCACCAATTTCCTTCATTCATAATATTGATTACCCACTTTCCGGCCTGATCTAAAGTACATTATGACTTATCACCATCAAATGTTAGAGCCTCATCTGAACAAAAACAGAAGCTTCCTCCTTCAATTTTCTAGCCTCGTATCGGTGTTTTCTTCTTCGATAATTCTTCTTCTTCAAAAATTATCGTGTTGATCGTTTATTCTCTCATCATTTCTAAAATTGGTTTTAGGTACATGACTCAACACTATCTTCTTGTGCCAAAAGAAGTAGTTCGTGCAGTTGTTGTGTATTTCACCTGTAAGGTGGTGTTTTGTTCGCTATCTCTTAAGTATAGGATATAAATATATATATATATATATATATATATATATTAGGTACGCGTATGATTATAGTACGTATACGTATAGGTGATCTAGTCTAGATTATAGTATAGTCATATAAGGTTTATATATAGATATATATATATTATTATCATATATATATAAATATAAAATATTTTATATTTACAATATATAATATGATATAATATATATAGTATACTATATAATTATATATTATATATATAGTATATACTATAGTATATATATATGATATATATATATATATAGTATATAGTATAATATATACTATATATATATATATATATTTATATATATATATATATATATATATATACTATTTATATAATACATATTATATATATATATTATATATATATATATATAATATATATTAATATATAAGTATATATATATATATATATATATAATATATATAGTAGTAATATTATGATATATATATAAGTATATATTATATATATACGTTATATATATATATAATACATATATATATACTATACTTATATAATATGATATAGTATAATATAATATATCATATAATATTATATATATATATATATAGTATATATATATATATAATATGATATATATATATATATGTGTGTGTGTGTGTGTTTGTGTGTGCATGTGTGTGTGTGTGTGTGTTATCACATCATTTTTCGCTGTCTATTCTAGTAGAAATGTTGTTTTTCGAGTTGGTCACCAATCTATTGGTCTCCGGACGACTTCGTCGCCGTCACCAAGTTTCACCAGTGGGTGTGGGGTCTCAGGGACCCGAGTAGGGAGCTACACCAACTATTCTAGGTCATTTTGGATATAAAAGTGTTAGACAATTTCACAAGCTGTATCTTGAGAATTAAAGGAAAGCCATTGTCAGTGGTGAATGTTGAAATCACTAAGAATGATGATTTCAAAGAAAGGTGAAGGGAGAGAATTTTTTCTAATTTGCAGCTTAATCATTAGAAGATAGATACACAAAACATATGAATTTATTAGTAGAAAAACAGGATACTTGAGCCATATGGAAGAAAATTGAAATTGAAAAGATTCAATGGAATTACCAAGGTTAAAAATAAGACCTCTAGATTTTCCCATTTTAAGATCAGATGAGGTGTGGGTGCATGTGTGTGTTGGTGTTTAGTGTATGTCTGTGTGTGTGAGACAATCGCAATTGTCTGACACAGATTTGATAAAAAAAACAATGTCCTTTTCCTCATAAATATTTTTGAGGTGGCATGAAGTAATTCTGCCTGCTTCTTTAAACCACCAGCCCCTTAGACACTGCATAAATATTATGGAGATACTAAGGCTGTGTTGCGCATTTGCGAAGATGATACAGTTTTGCAGATGATCTCTTGGAGTTGGCGGATGAAGGAATGGAGTGTTCGCAATATCGAGAACAATCATGCTATCTTTGTCATAGCAGTATTTACAAGATTAATCAGAAATAAATAGCCTCACGAAAGATTTTTTCCTGGTTATATATATATACATATATATATATATATTATACTATATATTATAGTATATATAATATTGATAATATATATATATATTAACTATACTATATATTTATATATATATATTATATATATAATATATAATTTATATATATCTATTATATATATTCATAAGTACTTCGTATGGTAAATAAAAAAATTTAGATTATTGACGCCAGCATCCGCCTATTAATTTTTGGTTTAATAACACTATAATATAATATCTCTATTATATTATATATAATATTATATATATATATATATATATACATATATTATATTATAGATATTATATAATATATTATATATATATATATATAATATATTATATATATATTTATTTTTCAAGATATTTTTAATGTTAGACTAATAATTTTAATTTGTAAAGTTCAAAACATTTATCATTAATAACAATATTTATTTGTAATAAAATAAAAAGAAATAGACATATAAGGAGGAATATTTATTTTAAATGTTTCTTAAACAGTCCTGGGTAACAATTTTTTCTGTGTTCTTGAACAAATTGTGGTATGAATTGTTTTTTGCTCTTCCTTCGCAGTCATTAGCCCATTGAGAAGTCCTCTTAATTATCTCCGTTAGCTGTATCAAGATAAACCGCTTTTAGAGAAGCACTGTGGCTTTTCGGCGTTCTGCATAAGTCAGGCATATGTTTTTCCCAGTACCAAGGAATCTCGTCCCAGAAACTTCGCGTTGAATTTTCAGAGAGAGGAAACATGAATTTGCATCCTGTACTGATACGTAACGCAATCCAAGGTTTTTCCAAGAAAAACTGAAACAAGATATATAAAAAATTTCTAACTGTTAATACATAAAATACAAATAAAACAAACTAAATAAAGAATAAGTTCAAATTAAAAACAAGGAAATATTAAAACTTTCTTACCATACAATGAGCTTGTCAGCTCTTCTTCAGTTGACACATATCTTTTATTGGAATCCTTTGAACTTTCGATGCTTAAGTTGGTTACCATATCCTAATTTTTGTTTGCTATCCACCACCTTCGATCATCCAAAGAGATAACAAAATGATATCCTCCTCGACAGAATACCAACAAGTGCCTAGCAAACCTTTTTCAAGCAGCGTTAGAAATTGTTGTGTCTATTCTTTCGTACTGCTTAAACGTTCTCAAAAAACACAAATCTTGGTAAGGCGCTTTTACCAGCCAAACTTCATGGAAGCCAAGACTTAATATTGGAAGTTCCAAAATAACAGCGTCTTCCGTGCTAGTTTGTTTGCTTATTGGTTCAAGATTCAGTTTGGAAGAATGCAGCAAATAGCATTTTTATATATTTTGACATCTATCGCACTTGATGCATTGAACCTGGAGGCCTTATTATTTTCGCTTTTTTGTCATCATCTACCCCCAAAAATATGAGAGATAACTCAAAAAGTTCACTGGTAGTCGGCCTCACGATAGACTTTCTTTAAATTCAGTCTGAATAGAACTGTAACCTTAATCCGCTTCATTTTGTGTCAGTGAAAATATTTTTCTTTAACAATGTCGGATTTGTTTGAACTTGCGTTGGGTCGATGTTCTTTTTTCCACATTAATACTTAAAATTTTTTAAAGGAAAGCAAAGTCTGTTGCTACCTGCATCTCTGTTGTATTTTTTTGTTTTTCAATTACATTTTTCAGTACCAACTCATAAACATGATGGTCGACAGGAAATAAGTATCAACTCTCTTTCTAGTGTTTGTTCAAAAAGTACTTTCGTCATTTATTTTCAAAAATCCCCTCGCAATTGTTTCCATAGATTTTTCTTTATTAATAGAGCCCTTGTTTAGCACTTCTTTTTAAAAATGTTGGGCATGTCCATGCTCTTCCCATTCTATAGCATCGGCTTCCTTTCTGCTGTTTTATAAGTTTCCTTTCAAAATTGTTAGTTTTTCTTGATTTGTTTTCAAATTTCCTTTCATTTTGCTGTTCTTAATATGCCATGTTAAATCATGGAGGTGGTCAATTTGCCTTTTTTGTATTGAGAGTTTTCCTAAGGCCTTAGCAATTTTCATGTTCTGTCTTAATCCGATCAAATGATTTGGTTGTCTTTATGCCTTCCATAATATTCTGCTAATCCTATCTATTATTTTTGTGGTGTCCTATCTAGGTGTGCATTTCATACCCTATTTATCATCTCTCGAATGTATCACGTGGCTGTCGCACTAGTTTATTGTAAACTGATTCTTGTGTGCATAGGATGAGTTCCTTGTTGTTGGTGTCTAGAGTATTTATTTATGCTTTACAGTTCCAACAATTTTCAAACTCATATCTCATTACTGGCCATTTGCCTAACACCTTAAGTGCCTGCTATTTTGTTTTTATTGCGTTTTAATTCTTTTATTTAATATTTTCTTTACTCTTGAGGAATGTATTTCTTTTTCACTTTTTCATAATTGAGTTTCCAATCTTGTCTGATTCCCACTCAATGGTATTTGGAAGATCCTTCCTGTTCCAGTTCTTTGATTTCCAAGTTATCTACCATGAGCTTTGTTCAGCATGTATCTTTCTACATTCGAACTTTTCCAATCCAAAATCCATTTTGATATCCGATGAAAAATCATTAACCACCTTTATCTGTCTCTTCCTGCAACATGTCCTCTACTTGCGCAATACAGTTTATACATCAATCCACTGTAGAAGAGATGAGAGATTTCTTTTTGTTCTTCTCTGTTCTTTATTTATTATGCACCCGTTCTCTAAGTCGTTGATCAGGGTACTTAAAGGTTGAGGGGCTAATCAAATAAAAGGGGTTGACATGGTCCCTTGATAAAGTCCCTTCTTTTCATTTTTACATTGTTTATTTTCATAATTCCTTTCTCGTGTGGTAACTTTAAATTGATTTTTCAATTTATTGCCCTTTTCATGAATTTTTTTATTTTGTCAATATATATATACTATATAATATATTATATATATAATATAAGTATATAATATATATATATATTATAATATATATATATATATATAATATATATATTATATATAATATATTATATATATATATTATAATATAATATATATATATATTATATATATAATTATATATATAGAATATTTATATATAGCTATATATAATATAATATATATATATTATATATAGTATATATAATATTATAATAATATATATAATATATATACTTATATATATATATATATATATATATATATATATATTATATATATATATATATAACTAAATATTATATATATACTATATATATTATATATACTAATATATATATAATACTAATACTCCTATATATATATATATATATATATTTATATATATAATATAATATTATAATCATATTATAAATATCTATATATATATATCATATATATATATACTTATATATCATATTCATATATATAATAATATATATATATATAATTAATATATTATATATATATAACAAACTATATTATATATATAATATATATATTATATATATATATATTATTATATATATATATAATATAATATTCCATAAAATATATATATATTATATATATATACACTATATATATATATATATATATATAGTTATAATATCATCACTCCTATTGCATACTTATATATCTAAATATATAATATATAATTATATATATATTATATATATATATATATATATATTCATATTATATTTTATAATATATTATATATATATATATATTATACTATATATAAATAAATAATTATAAATATAATTATACTATAAGAACAGTTATATAACATATTTAGATGCAATTATCAATAATATATATAGTATAATATATAAATATATATATATAAATATTTTTTATAATTAATCTTATTTTTAATATTCTAATTACATTTTTTTTAAATAAATAAAATAATATATAACTCCATGTATAAGTAAAATATATTATATATATAATCTCACCGAACTTACTACTCCCAAGACTGGGGGCAAGTTGCGGATACACTGCACTGGATCCGAGGCATTAAGGCATAGCCATTCTGGCAAAAGACCGATTAGTGGTAGTGGGCAGCCAACCCCAACTACCACTGTGTCCCTTTAGTCGCCTCCTATGACACGCAGAACATACGTTCTGGGCAATTCTTCTTCCCCATGCACACAGGATATATAAGGGGATAGCTGATGTCTGTAAGATGAATTTATACTAGAGAAGGAGTTGTAGAGATATCAAGATATATGTACCTATGGTATGGGTGAATATAGAGGTTGCGTCTCTTAAGATGTGATCGGAGAGAGTGGGCGGTATGGAACGCAATGAGGAAAGGGCGAACCAATAGGTCACATGGAATGTCAATGGAGACCCTACATACCATAAAGGCCATAAAGGTAATTCTCTGCACTATACGCTACCGTCACTTCTATAAATACCTATATTATATATATATATAATATATTATATAAATATATAAATATATTATATATTATACTTATTATAATATATTATATATATATATAATAATATATATAAATATATTATATATTAATTTAATATATACTATATAATATATAATATATATTATACTATATATTATAATATATAACTATAATATAATAATATAATTACTATATATAATATTACTATTAATATTAATATAATATATATAATATATAATATATATAGCTGATGCAAAAAGGATAAACAAAATCAGCGGAGAACACTCCGCACCATATTAAAGGATCCGCAACCGACATCCGCGCTTGCCCTGCGGATGTATGGACGAGAGTTTATTGTCAGAGATTTTGATAAAATAATTATTTATAATAAAAATACTCAAAGAATGATCCAAAATGGAAAATGAAAATAGAAAATCAAACCCAAACAACAAACTGAAGCTGAAAGTGCAATTAACAAAAACGTGCATTGATATTCACAAATGTGCTTAATGATTGGTCTTTTTCTCAATATCGAACTTCTGCATTGCCTCCAATTGATGCATTGTTTGTTTAATATTTGATTTCTTCACCGTTTATACTAACAAGATTACACAATGGGAGGATTCCTGAAACAATGACTGAACTATCGGACTCCGACCCAGATTTCTGTTCAGATAGTGTTATTCCTTTTAAGTCCAGTTCACAAAGAGACATACCTAGCTTTTAAACCTATCCAGATCTCAAAGTCTACTGAGGAGATCTCTAGAACTGTGACATCTATCAAAGATGGGCGACAAAAATTATTTTGTTTCAGTTAACATTCTTTCCCTTCATTCCCAGGAATCTCTTTTACTTAATTTGCAAAAAATCCTTCCTCTTTATAGAATTTATCCTCCAGCCAAGCCTTCTGCTTGAATATTTTTTGTTGTATAAGTAATGGCGTTCTTTTAATAATACTCTTAGGAGAGGTTCATCGATTATGTTCCACTGAACTTCTCAGAGACGAGAAGCTCGAGCCACAAGTACTGGACAAGCCAATCATCACTGATACCAGTCTTTTAGTTAGCAAGCTTTCGATAAATAAGACATGTACTTCCACCCAAATCTTGTCTCTTGACCTCTAGATTGCCACCTTTTCCAGCTTGACGCTTTAGACTTTCAATTAATTTGGCCGTACGATGGCCTGCTTATTCGCTATTATGCCATATCCTTGACTCCGTATAAGTTTATGCTGTTACTGGAATGCAGTTGCGGAGACCATCAAGCACTACTAACTGTTAAAACAGCTCATGAACTCCAACCTCATTGGCAATGATTAACGTCATCTGAACATTTAGTACTTCATCAAACTCTTAACATAGTTATTAAACTTTTGATAAAAACTGGTCTTTCTTAAATACACATAAAAATTAGTTTTACATTATACCAGATTCCTGTTCTCATCCTACATTGTCCTTTATCTTAATATTATCAATCAGCTTACTGATAATGCTTAAACTTTGTAATGCGGTTATCCGTAACTAGTCTAAACTTTTACATTGCTCTTATTATTATCGAATTCTTTTAAAACGTCAAAACAAAGTTCTTGATCACTATCTGCTGCAAAATGTGCAGAAATGCTACTATATAGAGCCTTAGATAATATACTGTCTTTAAGATCTTATACTTAATTCCTTCAATTAATAGCAAAATAATTTTTAGCCCCTTGTGCAGACATTCATTTTTATAAAATCTGTGTAGCGCTCCATTCTAAGTAATTCTTCTAAGTTTATTTCTTTGCTTACCGCTTCCTCTAGACACTATCTTTACGAATATATCCGTCTAAAGGGCACTATCAGTTTCCAAGCCATGTCTACCACCTCAGTTGGCTAATTAAATCACTGGTCATGCAGAACCCACACTTAATCGAAGATCACTATCTTTCCTAACACAACACATGAATATATTTAATTAATCAAATTGTATTTTGAATTTTATTTCACCTTAACATAATCAACCCTAATGACAATGAAACACAAGAACTCGACTTTAAACGAAGAAGAAGAATCGAAAGGTTTGTGCGTGAAAAGCTATTATCTGCTTCGCCTTTGCTTTTAACAATTGCTAGCATGATATCTGGATATGAGGCGTTTTAATGTTCGATTCAATTTTAAAGGACTCAGTATGATAAGTAATTATGACCCCATGAGTAACTGCATTGGTTCGAAAATAAACTCTTTCAATGTTGATCAAACTGACATGTTTAATCACCGAACAACCGTGTTAACTTTTTCATATTAGCAAATGTAAGTCACCTCTTTATCTTCAGAGCGAAGTAAAATATTCAATGTATTGGTGTGTTTTTCCGATTTTGGTTTTAGTTGACATGATTTTCTTTATAAATTTTAACTTAATTTAAATGAAAACTAGCCATAGAAGGAAATAGAACCTTATCTTATTGGTTGAATGACTCAATCATACACAATAGCAAATTTCTCAAGAAAGAAATATTTATGATATATGATATAATATATATATATATATATATATATACTATATATAGATATAAATATATAATCAATATATATATACTAAATCATATATTACTATATAATATATAATATTACTATAAACTATATATATATAATATAAATATATTATATAATAATATATATATATATATATTATACTATAATATATAATAATATATACTACTATATACTTATATATATATAATATCTTTATTATAATACTAACTAATATAATATATCTTATATATCTATATTTATATATAATATATATATATATATAATAATATATATATATTATATATATATATTATATATAATAATATATATATTATAATATATATAGTATATAATAATAAATAATAATATATAAATATATATTATAATATACTATATATTATCATATATATATATATAATATATAATATATTATATATATATATATAATACTATATATAGACATTGATAAAGTGGATTGACTCCAGTAATATCATAGGTTGGATTAATTTATTGGTTAAATTGGGTTGGTTTAAATTAGGAGAATTAACAAGAGGTCTAGGTTAGGTTAGTTAGTTTAGGTCTAGATTAGGTTAGGTTTAGGTTAGGTTTAGGTTAGGTTAGGTTTAGGTTAAGATTGTGCTACAGATTTAAGATTTTACTGAGTTAGCATAAAATAAACTGTATTTAATAACAGGCAACATTCTCTAGGAAAATGTGACCATTTAATTATTGATTTTTTGCTCCTGGAGTCAACCACTTATTACAATAGCCATTAGTTACATTATATATATAATATTTATATAACTATAATATATAAATATATTATATTATATAATACTATAATATATATACTATTAATACTATCATATATATATATATGTTATGCTCATATACATATATAATAATACTATTTATATATATATATATTATTATATATCAAAATCTCGTCAAAAATAACGCACCACTAGATGTCACTCGCAGGGACATGAAGGGCACCTTAAACCACCCACCAAAACACAGACGGACAAGCTAATCAGTGTATACTATTGTAACCACCCAGCAAGGAATTCGCCTGCAGATATGGGGATGTCAATTCAGGGATAATTCAAGAAAACATAAACACACGTTAACTAGACCTGGAGAGGTAGGTGGGTAGGTTATAGTCGGGGATATAAATCGAGCAGAAAATTTCAATATCACGTACCGAAGCCGACTTCGCGAATAAACATGGAAAGGATAGACTGCTTCCAACATTGTCACAGAGATGTCAGTGGCGTGCATGATAGTCACCACTCCACCGCGCGGAAAAACACGAAGAGTAACCGGGCACTTGGTACGACGGCTTCGGGTGTAGGCGCACACAACGCATTGCACGGATGTGGAATCACGGTACCAGGGGAATCACCCGTGACACATCATCGCCGGCCCGAGGACAAGTGTAGGCCGGGACCACTGAGACCCGTGGAAGGACCCGATTGCTATTACGTCATGCGTGCATTACGAGAGCATTCACACAATGGCACGACAGCCTGAGATACAGCTTGGCGGAGGTACACGGCCAATAAGGTGAATGACAAATCAGTTGAGTCGACGCTTTGCGCGAAATAATTTAGCCGGCCCCGGAGGCCTGCCAATAGGTCTACCGCACACGAGACGCGGCACATCGAAGGGCACGACCGGCATATGTGCCCGAGAACACATACATTGGATACTGTCGACGATTGGGCAAAGTGTGACATCTTCAACGAGAAGAGTCGAGAGATTGTCTCTAGATAGCGCCCCGGGACAGACGTGCTAGAGGTATGCGCCACGGAACGCACTATAGAGCGTACTATACTTACTATAATATATACTATAATACTCATAGATAATAAAAACCTACCAACTATAATTATAATATATAAAATAATAAATTATATATAATATATAAATTATAATAATAATACCTAATATATATTATATATTAATATATAATAATATATTATATATAATATACGTATATAATATATACTAATTTATAATATGTAAATATATAAATTTTTATATATAACTGCAACAATGTGCTCTAGGCTGCCTTCCTTTTTACGGTGGGTCTCGGGTATATGGTCTGGGGAGGATCATCTTTCACGGCAGGCCATACCGGAATCATGCACATCTTTCAGATCGGACCGGCAACTTCTTCACAGAGCCCGATATGGTTCACTAATCACAGACCATCCTCAGAACCACCACAATGACGTTGACCATAAATTGCCACACCTACATCATGACTGCTTCTCATTCCTTAATGCAATGACAAATAGCAAGACCACACAAGCGGTCCAATGGTACACACGACTATGCAATTAGGGACGGATTCCAAATTAAACAGGCGTTGGAAAGTGGCCAGCAATTATAGTCCGGACCTTCATACTCAAATCGACACATATATTTTTGTGATAATTTGAAACGTCGCGACTCGACAGCATTCCCCCTCCACGGGAACCCTTTCAGGACCTGCGAACGCGCACTGCACAGACACCCGTATGAAATCTAATATCACTGGGTCCAGGCATTCGCCCCACTCACTAGAAGCATCTTGCCAGGACGATTGTCATGGCAGTCATACCGTGACAAGAGGGTCGAGCATACACGCGTATATGAGAGACAAAGACACACACAACCCCCACGGAGCCGTCAGCCCTAACGTACCAACATTCGTGTGTTTGCAGCGCCAGATCTCGAAACCCTTAACGCGCGGAAACCCTTTGCCGCTGCACCTTGGCCTCCACACTTCTACTTACAACCCAGTATCTGGAGGAGGAACTCACCAATGTTATTGTCATTGTCCAATTAAGTGTCTTTCGCGTTCTTCAACCTTTTTACCCTTCCTTCGCCAGGATTACCCCACTGTTAGTCGCGTTAATAATTTTGACGGATTAGTTATTATACTTATATATAAACCTACTATATACTAATTAAATATAATAATATATATACTACATAACAATAATATATATATAATCATAGCTATACCTTACCTATACATATATAATTTATTAAACCTTAGATTCTACTATATATAATATATATATACGAAGGACATGAACGCACAGTAAGAGATTGTATGTTGAGAGGGGTAAATCGAGAGAATGTAAGCGTATAGAATACTACGAGATTGTCTTAGGCCGTATGAGAAAGAAATGGATAGATAGTTCGAGTTTGGTTACAGCGGTATTGTCATAATGGCAGAGCTGTCGCTGGGAATCGACCGGGATAAGACCACCGAAAAAGAAAGCGAATGATTGATGGTTCAGCAAGAAGGAAATGCCTCAAGGAGAGGAATGTGAGTTTGAGATTGGCAGAAGAAGAAAGGTGCATAACAGGAGTGATTGACGGGGTTTTTGTGAGGGGGATATGGCTGTGGGCCTGGTACCAGGGCCAAGACATGAACCCCACATTGACGAGATTACCATGTGATGCCGTCCGTCAGTGGTCTCCGTGAAGCCTCAGGGTGATATTCTCCCTGATTGCGGACAGATAGTAGTATGATAGTAACTGAAGATAAGGAGCGCACAATTCGCAGAGCAACAAAGCTGGAGTGCCCAACACTTTAGCAATGTTTGCACGAAGAGCCAGCGCGCGTTACGCGCGCGTACATGGTTTCGCTTAACCCTTTTGTAAATTTATGTACGTATGAATGAGTATACTGATTATTATTATTATTATTATTATTTACCTTAACCCATACCCCCCTTTTTATTATATTTCGATATTTCAATAACTACTTATAAGCGGTCATTCGATGTATGTTGAATAACTACCATGAAAATCAACATTACACGAGATGTTCATTACCAGAACATACACATAACGTACACACATTTACACCACGTTACCCCTACCCCCTTTTTTTCTTCTCCCGACCACCATCTCTTATTTACCCCTAACCTACCTTAGTTGTTGATCATTGCCCCATCCTTTATCCTAGTGCCAATGACTACCTATCATCTCACTCTCTCTCTTGCCCGACCTTACCCACACACACACACACACACCACACACACTTGGTTCCGCTGCGCCGCCGTTTTTCTCCCCCGCCTCCGACTTGGTCCCACAGCCTTCGCGCACCGTGTCCCGCATATTCCCGCCTCTGACCTCCCGCCCGCCACCCCGCGGCTTTGGTATTACTCGTTTTCGTCTTTCGTTTCGCAGTTGTCAATTGAGTAGTTGCGGGGTTTTTCACTACTCCTTACTCCCGCCCTCTCTTTAGTTTCACCCCCATCTTGTGACTATATATAAAATTGGGACGGGACATTGGATTTACGCAAATCCCGTCCTTTCGGGCTGCTTCATCACCAGGTTGATTCGCCATTGTTAAGTCATGACTGAATTAACTGAAACCGTGCCAAAGGGGACTTGTCAGACCTTATTTCAAAATCATGTTTACCTATAGGAAATTTGCGAAAGGTTTTTTTTTAAATTTGCTGGTTAATTAAAAAAAATTTTTTATTTGGGGAAATAAATGATAAAAATTTTCATTTCCCATTAACATGGCTTTTTGAGAGTTTTCAGAGGTGGATAGTTCTAATGAGGTTTTGCACGGTTTAAAAGGATCATTAAATCGAAGAAAAAGTTAATCCCTTAAGTTCAACCGGTTTAATTATCATTTTCTCCGTATTCTGACCGATAAGACTTATTAAGCCCAGGGACTCGTGAAAGAAAGATAGTTTCTTGGACAAAATTAAACTCCTGATTATATATACTATATATATAACCTATATATAATATATATAATAATATATATATATACTATATATATTTATATTATACACTATTAATATATATATATATATATATACTAATATTATATATATAATATATATATTATTATTATAATTATTATCTATGTATTATTGATTATTATTATTATTATTATTATGATTATATTTATATATATTTATTTTTCAATCACAAAGGTACGAAAGTGTTTTAAAATCTGTTCCTTCTTGCTTTCGAATCCACCTTTCCTTGTGGCACGGAATTCAATGGCATCTTCTCATTCATCAACAAAATCCACAGTCAAAAACAGATGACGTTAGTCAACCAAAAGGCATCAACAACAACACACAACACGCATCAACAACATACTGACACAACAACAAACAACAGACACTGCCAGGACAACAAGACAAACAGACAACGTGAAAAGCTACTATAACCTCGAAAAAGCTATGAAGTGTTGGACAGAGTCACATAGGCAATTACTGCATCGAATGCATCGATTGCGTAATGCAATATCTTTTGCCAACAACACACACCACACACACACACACACACACACACCACACCCCTATACGCGTTTACACCCACTTACGCGGTTCTCGACTCTACCCCCGATTGCGAGGTTGGCTGTACGAGATTCTAAAAATACCTCTCTTCATTCTAATTCTGCAAGGTCCTAATTTTAATTTCTTAACCTGGCAACTCTGCACCATCTTAAAGAGTGACGTAATGTAATGACGTAGCAAGATGCAAATATTCTTCACCCTTATAAAGAGTGACGTAATGGTAATGGCGTACCTATATATATGCCATTTATAAAAAAAAATTGGAATAAAATTAATATTATACTACATATAATATATACGTATATATAATATATACATCATATATATTATATACTATTAATATATATATATATATATATTATATAATATATATATATATATATATATACTATAAACTATATATATATATATATACTTAATATTATATATAATATTAGTGATGATAATCGATGAATAAAATTTTTTTGAACATCGCGGATGTTGAGATTTCTAACATCCGCAGATGTGGAATAGGCGGTATGGTTCAGATTTTTTACAATCCGCGGATGCGAATGTAAGCTTCATATCCGCGCGGCATGTAGGATGTCAGACACCCAAAATGATCTTATAATATATATAAATATATAATATATATATATATATATATAGTATTTATATATATATATTAAATATATATATATATAGTATATATAATAATAATATATATATATACTATATAAATATATATATAATATATATATATAATATATAATAATATAATTTTCATTTGACCTTGGACCAGAAATATATCATTTCGCCATTATAACTTTTTTCTTATATATATTCGAAACCGTTATATAACGTGAAAGAACCCAAACCAAATCGGTATTTTGATTTTCCAACCCAGTTTAGGTCGCTATTTCTGTGAGCAATTGGTGGGTCCTTGTACATTGAATATATATATAATAATTATCACAAATATAATTAATACTATATATATATATATACTATATTATATATCCTATATACCCATATATATATATATAATATATATATATAACAAAATCAATTTAGTTTTAGCTATGAAAAAGGAGTCTGTTATTTTACAAACTATTTCTGAATCAGTAAAATACAGTAGTTTTTAAGAATTTATATGAAATTTATCTTGCAATAATTATTTCGGATATGAGGAGAAGATAAAAATAGATAATGTAATATATATTATATATAATTATAATCTAATATATATAATATACTATATATAATATATATATACTAGTATATATATATTATACCTACTGGTTTTATATAATACTAATAATATAATATACTATATATAACTAATATATATATATATATACTATAAACTATACTATATATTATACTATACTATATATAACTCGGCCCACTGCATAGCTTTTAAATAGCAACTAGATATATATAATATAATGGCTTTTCTGTACACAGTGCATCACACGAGATGACTAATACAATACACTCACACATCACGCTCACACATCTACTACTAGCTGCACACGTGACTCGATTCCCAACACGTAAGATAACACATCATTAGATAGAAACTCAGCGTGTGACACCAATGACTTGTGCTGCACAGATATATCTTTTCGGCAGCATCCCATTATTAGTTACTGCATAGGATGCTCGCAATGTTACGAATCAGAGCCGGTACACATAACGTGACTGAAGAGAGGCCCTCGTCGCAGCGCTGCACTCGGTGTCTGACATCAAGACCACGGTTTTTCAACAATCCTATTATTTAGGTCATTTCACTTAATTCCCTATCCTTTTTTAAGTAAATTGATATTTTACGCCCTGTATAATCTCCTACTAGCACCTATAACACTCTCAATCGGATGTCGAGACTAAATAGCTTATCCAGTCAGTCATCCTCAGAAGGCGATTAATGATATAACAACTGTCAGAATTGAATGTCATTAGATCCTATATATCACGTCTAAGAAGGTGGTGACATCTCGACGATCTCACTCCCGTAATTAAAGGCAATAATGCTGAGTATAAACGAACTCTCGCCATGCATTATAGGAATATGAACCTAAGCCATTGACATGACATTAACAGCCAGCGCTACTCCGTTCACACCAGATGCGCAAATGGCAATATAATGTAATAATATGACACATAGATATAAATACATAAATGGTATCAAATATCCAATCCAGCACAATAAGTCAAATCTGAGCGAAACTATAACGATAAATCTATCACACGAACATACATTATGCGAACTACTCACTCTAGACCGCAAACATATAATATCAAATCAAATACAATGTACATACAGTCCACATACAAAATATAAAATAAGCTAACACCGCCGAAGTCACTAAGCCATGCCCAGCACTCATAATACTAATAAGTACCGAAACCTCCAGTAGAATATGCATAATACATACATTGAATAATACGCTCCGCAAACGGCAATGATATATCAATAATAATACATCTACAATATTAATAAGGCTTATACAAATGAGTTCACAATTAATAGAACCAAACATGAAATGAGCAATCTCGTACACTTTAATATGAAAATCTCTTTCCCTCGTAGCCCACTACATTTAGGACTTTACTCTATCTAATTATAGAGTAGGCTAAAACAATTTCACAGAAACACAATTGCACTTCACACACTCTCGCACCCAACATTCCCAAAATCTCCTGCCTGCAGACGAACGTACCAATTTGACTAAGACTCAGCTAACGTAGCCCAGTACCACATAACGTTAGGTAAGAGAGAATACGCTAGACAAAACGACCGGAATAATATAATTAACAGCTGGCAAATAACACTCGACCTACTAACACTAAAATGTACAACGGTCAAGAGATGAAAGTACGACGACAGCAGCTATACATAATATATATCCATATATAAATATATACTATATATATATATACTATACTAATATATACTATATATATATAATTATAATATATTATTATAACCTATATTAACTAATTAATTAACAACATAATGTAAATCATTTAACTCTAAAATAAATAAAGAACAACAAAAATTGAAATAGTTATGAAAACTTTATATTAAACACACTTTAATAGATTACGTATTTTAACTTATATCGTAGGCCTAAAACAATTCTCCGAAAAATATTGACTTTAATACATTCGGCCAAATTAAAAATCTCGTGAACTTACACATTTGATTATATATATATTATATATATATATATATATTATACTATATTATATATATATTAATATAAAAATCTATTTAATATACTATAATAATATATATTACACTATATATATAAATCATATTATATATATATATAATAATAAAATTATAATCTATAATAATAATACAATGATACATAATAATAATAAATTTAAGGAAATTCGCCTACTTAAAATAAATAAATAATAAAAAATAGAACTATCTTTGAAACTTACATGACTATGGGATTCTATTTTAATTATAGCGTAGGCTAAACAAACTCTGAAAAAATTGACTCAAACATTTCGCCAAATTAAAATCTCGTGAAATCTTTAGATTTGATTTTAATAATATATAATAATATATGATATATATATATATAAACTACTAATTATATATATAAAAATATATATATTATTATATATATAATAATAATATATATTATATAATATATTTAATCCTTATATGTTATATGTAGATAAAATAAATTTATTCAATAATATAATAATAATCTAATATTATTGTAAAAAAAAATACTTAAAAATAAATAAAGAAACAGAAATAAATAGTTGAATTCAAAGGTTTTTCTTGACATTCCAGAAATAATATTTTATTAATTAGCATAACCATATTTTCCCCGAGGATCATGCGAAGGAGTGGATCGCTAGCTAAGATCGTTGGTTGCTGAACATCTTGATTTTTATAATATCACAATATACTATATGAACATATATATATAATATATATATATAATAATATATGTACCTATATTAAATTTGGTCAATATATATTATATGTATTAATTTTTTTAAAATATATTAGATATATAATATTTATAATATATATATATATATATATATATATATAATGAAGGTTAAAAGAGAAGGAAGAATATTTTATTTTTGCTAGTTTCATTTTCTTAAAATGAGAAATGAAAATCTAGAGATAAATAGTTTTGAAACTTTATTTAACCACTTCTAGATAATATTTTAATATATAGCGTAGGCTAAACAATCTCTGAAAAATTGACTCAAACATTTCGCCAAATTAAAATCTCGAAACTCACATTTGATATGAATATTTATTAATATATATATATATATAATATACATATATATACACTATATATATATATAATTATATATACTACTATATATATATACAAAAACCACCATATATATATTATATACTACTATATTATAATCATATTATAAATATATATATACTATATTATATAATATAATAATATATACTATACTATATATACTATACTATATACTATACCTTATATATATATATTAAAGATCTTTAAAAATACTCTCTTACCATTTGCCAGTCAGCAGAGATCCGTTTATCTTAGCCATCTAAATTTGGCCAGACACATTATCTATTTTTATCTGAATTTCCTTTATTTCAAACTTCCCTGGTATTTTCCTTTTGCGATACAAGTAGATGAAACTTCGTTCAACAATTCCTTTTTCTTCTTCAGACCATATATGTCTTTCGAAATTCTTACGCTTGATTTTTTTTTTTTTACCGTCCTTTGAAATGTTGCTCTCGTTACTTTCCTCCAAGTCTATTCTGTTACTTAACAAATTTTCATTTTTAAGTTCTCTCCCACTAGATTTAAATTTTTTTACTTTGAAATTTTCATTAAGGATTTCACAACTCCTCTTTTCACCCGACTGCTTTCCATCACAATTGACATAAATATCTATGCCCTCCACAGCATCAGTTGTAGTATTGTTATCTAAATTTTCATGCTCCTTCTTTTCTTCATTTTCTTCCACACATTCCTCTAAATTTAATTCAATTTCATCCAGAGCTTTTCCCTTAAACATGTTGAATTTCCCTTCATCAATTGCTATAAGCAACTTACCAACTTTCGCCATTTGATAAATATCATCCGGAAGTCTATAAAAGTCTCTAAGAACTTTTACATAATTACCCATAAAAGTTGCCAATTGATCTAACTCGTTTTCCTGCAAATTTAAAATCTGAGAAAATGTTGCTATATGCTTTCGCAACTTTGTACTAGTTATATTATTAGGCTGTTTTGCTCCACATTCTACTGAAAACTTTCTAATGCAATTACATCCTCTGATGTGGGACATTGCCCCTTCATAGGTATATGGGAAGAGATAGATGTTATCAGGATTTACACCTACGGTTTCTCTACTGTTCATTAATATTTGAAGCAAATCAAATATTTTTGGCGTAAAAATAACGGCAACTTTTTTTCTTTTTTTCCCTTTTATTTCAATCCTTGCATAGGTTTTGCATATCTCTTTTTCAATACTAGTGAGTGAAGATTCAACTAAATCTGATGAACTCACTCCTATCTTTAGTTGCACTTATAACTACTAGTTTCTATTTTTCAAACTATCTTCTCCACTTCATTTTTCACTATTAACCACAAATAAACTTTGCATAGACATACACACACCAGCCTTACTGAGAGCAATCCATCGATTCTACGTTACAATTTTGCACAGCACATTGCCCTTCTTTCATAGTTTCTCCATTATTTAGGCTTTAAGTACTTTGACAGCCTCTCTAAGTGGTTAGTGAAGATAAATAGCAGAGTATCGATACTGAGCACTGAGTCGCGTAACACAATCTCGCCGAAGAATTGTAAGGTTCGTTCCACCTCCCCCTATCACGTTGTGCGATGTCCATTGAGGAGAACTCTGAAAGCCGGGAGTCTCGCGCTATGTTTGGACTCGCGACTTTAGAGTTTCATGACGATGAATAGTCTTTGTCGAGCTGAATCAGAGCATCGCACCCTCAAGAGAAGCTCTGTACTATACGTAACTTCTCCTTTTCGTCAGATAATCTGACACGCCCAATCGCCATTATGATACAGTATTACATAAAGTAGCTCTCACAAGCATAATAACTGAGTAAATTCATTCTGCATTTGAGGCGCTAGACCAGCTAACCATCAAAGTAACACAACCGTTTTCCTCGCCCCGCCTCGTGACTTAAGGTGGTCTCCACCAGAATCACGCAGATGTGATTATCAACCACTTTAATCTACCATTGCGATACACATCGCTACTGCGAACCACATCTGCGTCCTCCCTGCCTCTATATAGCGAATCTGGCAAACATTCCTTAACTATGCCTTGAGATACACTGATCCGAAAACGTCACCCAGGATCACTATACAATCGAAAGGTTTTCCATCACAGGCAAGAAATTAACCTCTCTCTGCAATCTTTTTAAAAGAACTCTATAGTGCGAAATCCTCGCTCTAGTAACTACGTTGCGAATATAACACCAAGTAGCCATCTAAACTATGAGAGGTCATCGTATTAAATCACGAGTTGACATGTTACAGCTTTTCCCCAAAACTTCTTGTTTGTTATCAATGGTATCGTTCTCTAATTATCAACTAGTATTCCATAAACTTCTTTCAAACAAGTCCCTTAAAACCGATTCTGAAAAAGCAATCGAAGTTGTTGATTGGCAGTCTCAGGCAGCAGTTTAAAGCGCACTGTTAATGCATTACACACGTCTTCTTAAGAGCTTCTCTGAAATCTGTCTTCTTATTGTAAGAACAACCATTGTCGATGTTTCCATAAATCTATTTCCTCAAGAAGAAAACCCCACAGCGAATATTGGACCATGGCACATACATTTTTATACGAAACATAAATCTGAGGCATCTCCAACGGATACTAATTTCACGATTCCACGTTTAATCAACCTCGCAGTATCGGCTCGGTAGCTTACCCAATTTCGATTTTTTCCAATAAATGTTTTTTCCGATTGAGTAATTCGCCTTCGGCAAAAGATAAACATTCTCTTACCCCCATTTTTCATTTTTTGTGTATTCTTATAACATATGTTTTCTCAACATTCGGTAACAAGAAATCTTCTCGAAACAATAACAAACCAGTAATTTCGTATCTGTCCGCAGACTTTCCCTTACCATGATCGATTGTTCGGAGCACTCTTACAATAAACCATTTGACCTATTTTCACAGAATTCTTTACATAACACTGGCCTTTCATTCGGAATCTTCAAATGTACCTGGAAATATTGTTACAGAATCGCCCACGAAACATCTTCAACATCACATGACATTCTCATTGCAAGTCTTTCTAGTTTACGTTCACCATCCTCAACACGTCTGGTCTACTAATATATATTCATATACATACATAATAATATTACATATACTATATCGAACGCAACTATACACCCAGTACCACAGACCGCCACGCGAGCCGGAAGAATAACTTATAATATTATATAAATATTATATATTACTATTATATAAATATATATATATATACTATATAATATATATAGTTCATATATATATATATTATATAATATTATATTACTATAACTTTCGTTTTAAACTTTTTCATTAAATACGGCTGATTTGGCGTATCTTTGTGGCGAATACTGAAGAGAGTTTGAGAAGGTTGGTAGAGAGATATTTAGCTGTGTGTAAAGGGGGGCTTTGAAAGTAAACGTAGATAAGGAGTAAGGTTATGGTTCGTGACGTGAGGGGACAGTCCTCAGTGTTAAGTTATGTTAGAAGGGAGCAGCTGGACAACAAGTGTCTGAGTTTAAATATTTAGGGTATGTGTTGGATGAGAACAAGAGCGAACGAACAATGACTGCTAGAGCTGTACGTAGGGAAAGCTTGTAGAATGGCTCAGGCAAGGTGGCTTGGTTGCACATCTAAGTACCAGTTGGAGAACTGTAACAAGGACTTAAGTCTTGGAGTGCGCTAGGTCATTGCATAGAGCGGCGCTATGTTTACTTGTTGTCTTTGTATAGTAGTGAGAGAGGACTCCATGGCTCTGGAACTAAGAAGTATAGATCTTCTCAAAAAGTTCAAAATGTGTTCAGAATGGACAATCTTAGGGGGCGTGTTAGCTAGGTGTGAGAAGAATTGATAAAAATGAAGAGAGAATGAACGTATAGAGAGTTGTGTGGCTCCTGTGAAGAAAGGGGGTAAACGAGAGCATAAATGAAAGTATGTTGAGATGGTCTGGTCATGTGAAAAGGATGAATGATAGTTCGGTTGGTTAAGCGGATGTATAGCTGGTGAGTGTGTTGTAAAAGGATACCGAACCGGCTGGGAGACCGAAGTAAAAGTGGAAGATTGAGTCACGTAAAGGAATGTTTGCACGAGAGAAACATGTGGAGTTTGTCAGAGGCGAGAAGAAAGGTGCCATTGATAGAGAGAATGGCGTGTGGTCAAAATCCGGTGTCGGTAAAGGGGACATCCACACGCACATATGGTTGTGGCCAACCTGTGCCAAGGGATGACAACCCTTACACTGACGATTTTACCATAGTGAGGATCCCGTCGCGGTCCCGTGAAGCTCTTAGGGTGGATTGTTTTCTGACTGCGACGGAGTTCTTTACTAATCATCATTGTTAGAGAGGGCCCCGCAGGATAAGGTGGGACTTTCCTTATTCGACTATGTCCATTATTCTCCTCACTAAGCTTTTCTTCTGCCAGAGCCTTGTCAAAGCACAACCTTTAACTCCCAATCTCAACGCAGAAAAAGGAGTAGATAAAAGAAGAAGTACAGACAAAGAAAATAAACCCAATAATCATTGCAGTGCATATATATACTCACTCCTATATCACATATATACTATATATATATATATATAATATAGTATACTATATATATATATATATATATATATATAACTAGGTATATATATTATATACATATTATATATATAATCATCTCTCT